>OVBB01000041.1:0-96221 GCA_900406415.1 Isatis lusitanica
AACAATTAGATAAAAGGGGTTAGAAAGGGTAAAAATCCCAACATATCATATACAAGTCCACATTAGCAGGGAACCACAAAAAGGGATGATTGAAGTAACATCAACGAAATCAGAAGCTACCTTAGGAAACATTTGGCTGTTGGAGTTGTTAATTCGAACTTCAAGTAATTCAGAACAGAAGACTCCATCTCCAAAAATGTAGACTCTTTGGAGCTGTTTGAAGATATGAAGAAGAGAGAGTGTGTCCCGAACCAGGTGAGTATAATTCTTTCATAAGGTATTACAGTGTCACTAATGAGATAGAGCGTGCAATATAGATGATGAGGACAATGCAGACGATGGGTAGAGGCCGGGTTGGTTCCGAGAGAGTATACATATAAGTTGGTGTTGGATGCTCTGAGCTTCATAAGAGAATGAGAGAAGGAATTGAACATAGATATAGAAGAGCCATGAAGATCAAACCGGTTATGGCTCGAAAAGAGGTTGTCCGAAAATCGGATTTTCATGATATCCAGAATGCAGACAAGATCCTTAAGTGAATGCATGCAAGAACGGTGCTGTTATCATCTTCTCCAAAGAGACAAGCCAACGCGTTGTAAAGCCGACCATGCACATTCCTTTTCATGAGATCTTAAACTTATATTTATATGTGAAAAATGAGCTGTGTAAGGGAACATTGCATAGACATAAAAAGTTCATGATTCAATATTATAAGTTGATGAGCACCAAGAGATTCCTCATGTCTCTCTTTCCTGATCATGTGTATATAAGTATTGACCGGAGAGGCATTGAGAAGGCAGAACAAACATCTTCTCTTTGATCCTTAGAAGAGAGAAACAAAAATGGCTGTCTCCTTCCACGTTCGGTCTAACAGTTACCCCTCTAGACTTCACCCACAAGCTGCTCATGTCGATTGAGATCTTCTGAGGAAACGTCGACATCTTCAAGATCTTCAATCTGTCAAAGACTTGACAACCTTCAAGAGCTTCACGAGTCTCTTGACAAACTTATACGCCTGCCTTTCACACAACTGGCTTTACCTCAGGAGCAGAACAAAAGAGCTGCCGAGCAAATTCTTGATGGATCTCTCAGGATCTTGGATATGTGCAATATTTCTAAGGATGCTTTGTCGCAGATGAAAGAGGGTCTCATGGAGATCCAATCCATTCTGAGAAGAAAGCGAGGAGATCTATCGGGAGAGGTCAAGAAATACTTAGCTTCAAGAAAATCCATCAAAAAGTCATTGCAAAAGGTCCTCAAGAGTTTGAAGGTCAAACAAGACCAAGAGTGCAACGACAAATCTTTGGCAGTGTTTGGAGCAGCAGAAGGTGTCACAGTTTCTCTGTTTGAGTCTCTCTGTTGCTTCATGTCTGGATCAAAGAGTTGTAGCAAATGGTCACTCGTCCCAAAGCTAATGAACCAGAAGAAAGTTACAAGTGAAGCACAAACAAACGAATTCACAAGGGTTGATTCCGAATTCCAATCCGAGAAGACCTTGAAGATGGAGGATGTGCAGATCCTAGAGTCATGCATTCAAGATCTTGAAGATGGACTTGAATCTCTCCCTAAGTCCTTAATTAAATACAGAGTCTCAATTCTTAACACCATAGGCCATTAAAGCCTACAAATTTTGTAGAAATAGTAAATATAATATAACATGTAAGAAGGAACATAAACAATGAATACAATATCTTTCTCAGATAAATCTGTTCTTATGATATCTCTTATTTTTTTCACAATGATCATCAAAGAACCAAACCCTTTCCCTTTCCCGATTTGCAGAAACTTCATACAGTTTCTTACCCTCGAACTTCACTCTATAGTCATATTCTTTTATGGCAGTAACGTTTACTTGTTAAACATACCATGTGGCATCTCTGAACCTCCACACGGTTGTCTGATAGTAAAGATAAACCTAAAAAAGAGTGTGAAGTAATCCATTGTGTAGTTGATAACATGCCACGATCTGCGGATACGGATCTTGCTGCCACTTCATCAAAACCACCATTATCACCGTTGTCTTATAATATGCTTTCTTTTGATTAGTATAATCATACATTCATAATGCAAACGTGTGCACGCGGAAAGGCTTATTAATATTCACAAAATATTCAGACGCAGGAGACAAATCCAAGCTGGAGTTGACAGAAGCTATTAAGAGTGCTCGTGCGGTTACACAGTTTGTAAGATAATAAAGCTTGCATTTATGGTCTTATGGGCATACTTCAGCATTGTCCTTTGCTTGTCCTATGGCACATTCTAACTCTGAAATTTCACAGAGAATAATATTATTCAAGTCCTCGAAGATAGACATGAGATTTGCACGAGTGGCTTTGCCTTTCAATAGCAGACAAGCCAGACTGGAATATATCTCTTTGCATAAAACAAAACACAATGCATTAAGTAAATTGAGATGTAGTTGGAGGGAGAGGGAGACACTGAGCTTATATGGTGGAGATCTTTACCATTATTTGTGTATAATGGAAAGAAGATGCCTTATGCCATCTTGAAACGGGAAAATTGTATTAATGGTGTTAATAGTTTAATCACCATGAGATTCCTCTTGCCTCTCTTTTCTGATGAGTATATATGTATTGACCGGAGAGGCAATAAGAAGGCAGAACAAACATCTTTAGCTCTCTCTCAACACCTTCTCTTTGATTAATAACAAAGAGCTTAGATTACAAAAAAAATGGCAGTCTCTTTTCATGTTCGTTCTAACAGTTTCCCTTCTAGAACTCACCCACAAGCGGCTCATGTCGATGAGCAGTTGGCCCGTTTGAGATCTTCTGAGGAAGCCTCAACATCTTCCACCTCTTCTATCTGCAAAAGACTTGACAACCTTCAAGAGCTACATGAGTCTCTTGGCAAGCTTATTTGCCTACCCGCCACACAACAGCTTCTAGCTCAAGGAAAGAACAAGAAAGTCGTTGAGCAGCTTCTTGATGGATCACTCAGGATCTTGGATTTGTGCAACATTTCTAAGGAAGCCTTATCGCAGATGAAAGAAGGTCTCATGGAGATCCAATCCATTCTAAGAAGAAAGCGCGGTGATCTATCGGGAGAGGTGAAGAAATACTTAGCCTCAAGAAGATCCCTCAAGAAGACACTCCAGAAAGTACAAAAGCATTTGAAGGTTGCACAAGACGGAGAATCTTTGGCTGTCTTCGGAGAAGCAGAAGTTGTTACAATTGCTATGTTTGATTCTCTCTTCAGCTACATCTCTGGATCAAAGACTTGTGGCAAATGGTCACTTGTCTCAAAGCTAATGAGCCAGAAAAAAGTTACATGTGAAGCACAAGCAAACGAATTCACAAGGGTTGATTCTGAGTTTCAATCTGGAAAGACCTTGAAGATAGAAGACGTTCAGATTCTAGTGTCATGCATTCAAGATCTTGAAGATGGAGTTGAATCACTTTCAAAGTCATTGATCAAATATAGAGTCTCAATTCTTAACACATTAGGCCAATAAAGCCTACAAATTATGTATATAACAAAAAAAAAAAAAAAAGATAATAGAAACATATTCAAAATCTCAACTCTAAATATCTTTACTTATTTTATCTCTGACTCTTCAACCATCAAGGAACAAGTTCATTCTAAAAACAAGAAATCAGAAAATTTACTATTAACTCTTGAACTCTCATATTACAAAGTTTTAACATTAAACCTCATGGTAAATAAAAAAAGGCTAATAACTTAAGGGATCCACCTAAATGGCGCTGTCTCCGGTATTTTATTACAATAAGATCAATGATTAATGAGATTATTGAATTTCACACGTTAATAACTCTGTCAATGTCTCTGAAACATTTAAAGTCTTCGTGTGCTTTCACATGTTAAAGAAACGACGAATATGGATCTTGCCTGTCTGATATCTTAAATAATAAACTTTATCTTCTTTAAATCCACACGTTTTCTACAACTAACTACACGTTCATGTCTATGTAGCGGGAAACAAAGTAAGTGATGCAACTAAAAAGTAAAGAAGAACTTTAACTTTTGAAGTCTCCGTGTTGCACATGTCAAGATCGATGAATAAGGATCTTGTCTCTATTATTTCTAGCTAATATAGAAACGGCGCGTGTATTTTCAAATTTTGGTAATTGTAAGTTTGTAACGGTAATGTAAAGATATTTTGTTCTTCACTCCAGAATGGCCTCAATAGTTGCTTTTTCTCCACAAGGTTCCCTAATCAGTGGCAATAAAAACAATATTATACTCAATAAAGCTAACAAATACGACATTTGAAGATGATCTTGAAGATGAACTTGAGTGATTCTCTAAGTTATGATCCAGTACAGAGGCTCAGTTCTTAACATCTCAGGCCATTAAAGCCTTACAAGTTTGTGCATAAAAGTAAATGTTGAAAGGATCCTAGATTACTCAAATCAATGCTATTTTGGCCTCTCTTGTCCATTCTTTCTCATTAAAAAAAAAAGAAAAACCATTGAAAAAAATAGTAGAATTTTGCAGAGCTTCAGCAAATTCATGTTTAATTAATTAATCTCTATATCTGAATCTCCACACGCTTTGTTCACATGCTCTATCTACGGATACGGAACTTACCGTTAACTCCACCCAAAAGGCCAAAACAAACATTATATATTATCTTAGTTGTTTTTATATATATTATTGATTAATAAAAGTATAATGCAAACGTGATCACATTGGCAAGTTCACGTCGATCAATCAGTATTTTAAAAGGAAGATCAAAGATAGTTACATTATCTTTCTTCGCTAAGATAGTTACATTACATGAAGTTCAGTTTTCAATAAGATAAAAATAAAATAAATGTGGTTGTAGCGTTTAGCTTTCTCTTCTTGTATCCTCTTTCACCAAACTTATCATAAATTTTTTGAAAACTTTACTCAAACATCCAAGCGCAAAAATCTGTCAAGGAACTAAAAAAAAGGGTAATTCTCAAAAATACCACACTTTCATGTTTTTGTGACAAAAATACCACACTAAGGTAAAATGACAAAAATAACATTTTTCGAAAATAAAAAAAGACTATTATACATTTATTTTCATATGTTTCTTCCCCAATCCCTTAAACCTAAACCCTAAAACCCAAAATCTAAACCCTAATTAATGACTTTTGAACCCAAATTTATTAATTTAATTATCTTTAAATCATTAAATAAATGTTATTTTTGTCATTTTCACCTTGGTGTGGTATTTTTGTCACAAAAACATGAAAGTGTGGTATTTGAGGGTATTTCTCAAAAAACAACTGCTGGTCGTTTGTGGTGAAACAGTTTACTACTGCAGAAGACTTTAATCACCTGAATCCAACGGTCAAGATTCCTCCATTTTGAACAGCTTACTCGGTTTCCATATAACTAAGAGCATTTTCAACGTGCCTTAAACTTTAAATGTACAATCGTGGGATCAGCATTGTCCATGCATTGTCCTCTGGCACATTGAAGTCTGGATGTTCACGTGGAATGTGTAATAGCTGGAAAAAAGGAGAATATATTATTCTTATTTAAGATTGAGAGATAAGGATGAGATCTGCACGAATGGCATGAGCTTTTAATAGCAGACAAGCCAGCTCCGATAGTGATAAGTCCCTCGTGCAATGAGCGAATCTCAATGCCTCTAAGAAAATATAAGAACTGAGCTGTGAGGATGGTATTGGTTGGCCAGTGACAGAGATCTTAATAATTAGTTTTGTAATAAGATGAGATGCCTTTTGTCACCTTTGAAAGGGAACATTATATTGATGATTTTGATATTTTAACCACCATGAGATTCCACATATCTCTCTTTCCTGATGGTGTATATATATGTATTTCCCGGAGAGGCATTGAGAAGGCAGAACAATCATCTCTTAAGCTCTCTCTCATCACCTTCTTTGATCAACAAAATGGCCATGTCTTTCCACGTTCGCTCTAACAGTTTCCCCTCTAGACTTCACCCACAAGCTGCTCATGTCCATGAGCAGTTGGCTCGTTTGAGATCTTCTGAGGAAGCGTCAACATCTTCCAGCTCTTCAATCTGTCAAAGACTTGACAACCTTCAAGAGCTACATGAGTCTCTTGACAAGCTTATTGGCTTACTTGTCACACAACAAGCTCTATCTCAAGAGCAGAACAAGAAAGCCGTGGAGCAACTTCTTGATGGATCTCTCAGGATCTTGGATTTGTGCAACGTTTCCAAGGATGCTTTGTCGCAGATGAAAGAAGGCCTCATGGAGATCCAATCAATTCTAAGAAGAAAGCGTGGAGATCTATCAGGAGAGGTTAAGAAATACTTAGCCTCGAGAAGATCCCTCAAGAAGTCATTCCAAAAGGTCCTCAAGAGTTTGAAGGTCAAACAAGACCAAGAGTGCAGCGATGAGTCTTTGGCTGTCTTTGGAGAAGCAGAAGCTATCAGCATGACCGTTTTTGACTCCCTCTTCTGCTTTATGTCTGGATCAAAGACTTGTGGCAAATGGTCATTGGTCTCAAAGCTTATTAAACAGAAAAAGTTCTCATGTGACGCTCAAGCAAACGAGTTCACAAAGGTTGACTCCGAATTCCAGTCTGAGAAGACCTTAAACATGGAGGATATTCAGATCTTAGAGTCATGCATTCAAGATCTTGAAGATGGACTTGAATCTCTCTCTAAGTCTTTGATCAGATACAGAGTCTCAATTCTTAACAGCTTAGGCCAATAAGCCTACAATTTTTGTATATCTATGAAAGAAAATTTAATAGAAACTAATTCATGATTTCTCATATACTTTTGCGTTATCCATTCTTAATTTGATTCTATTATCACCGAAACACATATTCATTCCAGAATCAAGAAAATAGCAATAACTTCAATAAACATATATATAAAATACCAATGTCTATTGAGCCTCTATGATTTCGCAGTTTAATCTTTTAAGTTGTAACTTGAATCCACCAAAATTCAGTTCCAAGATTCCTCATTATAATAAGATAATCATCTCTGAGTTCACACGCTTTCAGCAATAATTGCTCTATTCATGTCCATATGGCTATATAGTTAAAGAGTAAAATCAATGGATATGATTCAACAAAAAGATAAGTTCATGAGTGCTTTCATATGTCAAAGCCAATGATAGCTTTTTTTTTCTTTTCTGTAAATGATTCTTGAACCAGTTTCCTTAAGTACAAGAATCTGTTTGTTCTTATCATTTTGCAAACAGAGAACAGAGCAAATATATCTGTAAACAGCCAAAATCAGAAAATGAAGAGAGAAAACAAGATGAGATAGAATGAGAGTAGAACAAAACCAATTTTCTCTTTTGGATCAATTTGACTCGGATTCAGCACCACAAATGAGCGGAGGTGGGAGACCAATCACACCAACTCCAAAAGTACACAAAATGCTTTGGACAAAGAAATGCATATCTTGGAGTCATGCTTCTTAAAGATGGATTTAAAAGTAGATGCTCCATATATATGAACTAACCAAAGCTACTGACAATTGCTTGAATCTGATTCAATAGTAAGTGGAGACAATCTAGTGGGGTTTTGTTTAGTGTGTTTGCAATGTTATGTCAAATCTGTCTCCTTCTGGGCCAACAATGACTCATTTAGTCATGCTAAGGCTTGGCAGAAAACAGAGAAGTAAGTACCTTCTGGGATAAGCTACTGAGTGAAATTTGAGATAAGTAGTTGAATCTGGCACATCAACATGAAATGGTCGAGGTGACGGTAAAAATCTGAGTCTTCTAAGAGTCTTCTTCCCTGCAATGATTTTCCTGCATAATAACTCTAAGCCAGTTCCATAGTTTTGAAATGCTTCCTTACATCTGAATATGATGGAGCAGAGGATTTCTACGTTATGAGTTCAACCAATTCATTAAGCATCAACTTGAAAAACAGAGGTTTCTTGTTTTTGTTTTGCTCACATCCTTGTTTCTTTTTATGGCTTGTGTCACCTTGGGATTCATGGACTTGCAAAACAATAGGTTCTCGGCTGTATGTACATGAAAACAGGCTAATTAAATCAAATGCTGTCCTTAATTGATATTATTATGATATTATCATCCAAGAATAAGTTCAGTCCGGAATCAAGTAAACAACAACAACTTCAACCGACAAATTTACTATTGATTATTGAAAAATCCTCAATCTCACAGTATAATCTTCAAGCGGTAAGAAGTAAACTTTTAGTCCCTCAAATTCCACAGAGATGGATTTATTGTACATTTCAGAGAGATTAAACTCATCTGTTGCAGATGGGATAAGACCTATATTCTTGGAGTTGAACCACTATCTGTAAGAACACCAAATCACCTTTTATTCCCTTTCTAAGTTCTGGAAATGTTTGCCCCTCCAATTTCTTCGTCATGGAAGTAGTATTCATCCCTTCTAGAAGTCGCACCACAATTTAACTGATGCCAGAAATCATAATCATTTCTTGAAGTTTTGTTTGAACTCGCATGCTCTGGCTCCTTATCCTTCTTTCTTGGGGAGATATCGGCGATTTTCTCGCAAGAGACATCATCAGTATCGTTTGGTGTATATACCAAAGTAAAGCCACATTTCAGCACTTGGCATTTTGCTACCTCATCTGCTCCATCAGTCACCTGAAAGCTGAGAGATGCCTTGGAAGGAATACATCCTTTCCCATGGTCTTCCACGTGACTTTTGTTGATATCTAGCCAACTTGTGTAGCCAACAAAAACATGAGCAGAGTCAATCTCGCGTGACTCATCGCCTGGTAAGCTCCAACCTCCAACAATGGAAGTAAAACTGATACATGGCCCATCTTCAGTTTCGAACTCGCAAGTGCATTTCACCAAGAAACGGTTTTTCTGTTGTTGGTACTTCGGAAATAATATAATAGCGCATAAAGCTATCCCACTAAGCCTACTGTCACACCAGTGCCGAGGTATTTTTGGCTCCAAAAGTGATCCAAAAGCTTGGTGATCAAACGATGCAGGTACTTCACATCCAGGAAAACAAGTTCCGATCAAAGATTCCAAAACAAAGCCCTGCAACGTTATACCAAAACAAGAACATTACATTTTGTACATCAGCAACAAAAGTTGAACATTTTTCAGGTGAGAAAGAAGACTAGTACTGACCCCATTGTAGCGACTCAGAGCATCTGACATCAACTTGCTTTTCTTTTGAGTGTAAGATATGATATTACTTTTTGCAATTTGATCCAGTTTGTTGCAGTTTGTGAAAATGAATGTGCAGTGTATTTGCCCTGTCACCATGAGAAGGGCTAGAGGGTTTCCAACTTTTTCCAGTGAGTCGCAGCCATGTGCATCTAAGCACTTGAGGTTTGGTGGAAGCACCGGAACAGATTTGAGCTTCTTGCAGTTCTTTATGTCAAGCCATTTCAGTTGATAAAGCTGGCTGATGTTATTATGCAAGCTCTCGAGATCATTTCCACTTAAGCATAATGATAGCAATGAGGATGATATGCTGTTAATACCACTCAAACTGCGGTGTGCATGAGAGTTTGCAACAGCTTGGTCTTGTGACTGACTGAAATGCGATAACTTTGGCATCTGCTTTATTGCTGTTCCATCTAGCAGTAAAATCTTCATAGTTTTCATGTTCTCCTTTAACTCCGGAAAAACCTCGAGCTTCGAGCAACCAGAGACTATTAGCTCCTGAAGAGATCTTATCTTTCCAAGACAATCGGGAAGACTCACCAACGATTTGCAGTCTTTTAGATTTAATAAGAAAAGTTTCTGAAGTTTCTCAATGAAAGTAGGAATAACTTTTACTGCCGTCCCTTGCAAGTAAACAGCTTCAAGACTTTCTGATATTGCAGGAAATTCTTCAAGGTTCAAGCAGTAACTCAAGATGAGAGTTTTCAGAGATTTCAGCTTCATCTCTGGAAGAGACACAAGGCGGGTGCATCCTCCCATGTTCAGGTAAACTAGATTCTCCATCTCTTGCATCCCTTGCGGCAATGTTGTCAAGCTTGTGCAACCTTCAAGATTCAGTCTTTTGAGATTTCGAGCCCCTAGTAACCCTGATATATCACACAGCTCACTCGAGTGACTGAGATCGACCCACTTGAGCTTGGATGTATCCTGTGACCAGAAACGGAGTCAAACATTAGTCAACAAGAAAGGGCAAGAAACTCACTTGAAAGGGGATGCAAAGGCTCACCTTACTGTCCTTCCAAAGTCGTGTAATCTTGCTGTAAGGGAGGTTGAGCTCGATAAGATTCTTCGGGTTTATGGCTTTTGACAGTTTGTTCATTGGGAATTGTAGCCAGTACAGATACCTGAGACTTTCCATTGAGCATTTAAGTCCATCAGGGAAGTTTAGTTTGCAATCAGCATCACAATCTCGAGAACATTGTGAGTTGTAGACTTTGAGGTATCTTAGATTGCACATCTCGCTGAAGATTTCAGAATCTAAAGTCAGATTTTCAGTCAATTTAGACATGTCCAGCGAAATACCTATGATGCTGTCCTTTTCCTGACAAGTTAACAATACAAGTTAGAAAACAACACAACAAAGACTATAAAACTGTAATAATCTAATTACTGATGAGAACTTACCGACTTTTGGAGATTAGACTGATCATTTTTCCTTGTCTGGTTGTTAGTTCTCATTCTTTTTTTGGTCGCCATAGAAGCAAACGTATCATGATTCCAAATCATATAGTTTCCCCAATTACTTTCAGCAGAGAAGGATGAACAAAGTTTCTTAGCGAACATAGTGAATAAATCATGCATTTCCACTCGCCCACTAGAGATGCTAATCAGTAACTTGTCTGCGAGATCTCTTACTTCACTAGCAGCATCATCATTAGAATCAGGGTCTTCTGAATCCACTAAACTTCTAACGTAATACTCATCCCCTGATCTGAAGAAGCAGGCTACAACAAGAAAAGCTTCTTTTTGCAGCTCACTTAGGTCATCATAGCTTACTCTCAATAGATCTTGAATACACGGGCTGGGAATTTGTGACAGTGCATCAAATCTCTGTGGCCAGTGATTCTCATCTTTTGAGAGAAGCTCCTTACCCAATTTCTTGAGAGCTAACGGGTTGCCTCTTGCATAATCCACGAACTTTGCGGAAAGATCCCTGAGATTCCCCGGGGAAGGACAGTTGTGATCTTCAAATGCATAAAAGCTGAATCGCTTTAAGCCGTCTGTGAGATCCAATCTTGGGACAGCGTAAGTATACTCTAGTTCGCTGATGGATGTCCTGTCACGCGTTGTAATAACAACCCTGCTTCCTTTCCTAATCCATTTATGGTTCCCGAGAAGGGTTTGTATCTGTTTCTTGCTACTCACGTCATCGAGAACAAGAAAAACTTTCTTCTCGAGTAGTTCACACTCCATGGATGCATAGTTCATCTCGTCACTTATCTCATTGTAAGTGTCGCTAAGCAACCTTTTCAAAAGTATCCTCTGCAGAGAATTCGTCCCATACTCATTCGACATCTCACGGATGTTCACCAAGTGCACGTGACGCTGGAACTTGTGTTTCCACTCTTCATACAATTTCTTCACGAGGGTGGTTTTGCCGATTCCGGGCATCCCAAGAACCCCAACAATGCGAGTTTCTCTGCGGCTAAGATCCAACTTTTCTTTTAGTTCCTCAAGGCGTTGTTTTAGTCCAGCGAGCTTGTTTTCGTTATCAGAATCAACTATGTTCTTATTGTGGGGGGTAGAGCTTGAACCTATGGAGGTATTCGTGCGAAGTACTTTGGTCTTTTGTTCTTCTTTTCCATTTTGTAATGCAATTTCCTTTAGTACTCTCTGAATCTCCCCAACGATATCATCGATGAGAAGGTGTTCGTCTCTGCAATAGTTAAAAGAGTAAATTAATTAGACGTTAAGTAAAAAAAGAGACGCTGCACTACATAAAATGCTCTTCCAATGAAAAGCATAGTACTAGGCATAGTGCTAAAATTTATAAAAAATTATGATTATCATATTATATAAAATTTTTGGTTTATATTAACTAGAACCCTTCTATTTATTTAGACTAGCTTATTCACCCACGCTACGCGTGGAGAAATTTATATATTTTTTATAAAATTACAAAATTAATAATATTTTGTAAATGCTCTTCCAATTAATAATATTACAAATTTCAAAGCATATTACTAGGCATAGTGCTAAAATTTTATAAAAAATTATGATTATCATATTATATAAAAATTTTGGTTTATATATGGTTTATATTAAGTAGTATCCTTCTATTTATTTAGACTAAGTTTTTCATCCACGCTACGCGTGGAGAATTTCTAATATTTTTTTATAAAATTAAAAAATTAATAATATTTGTTGAAATATTATTTTTATACTCATAAAAAAATAATATAATATATTTAATCACTATATTTAGATGTTATGAATGAATCAGCTATTTATATAATTTATTTAATTTAACATATTTGTCACTTGAATTATTTTTTTATAAACAACTTATAGTTTGTTTTTCGTATATTAACAATACTCTAATTTATATTTAGTAATTATATATTTTACGTCATATATTTATTAATTATTTATTTAACATATTTGTCACTTGAATTATTTTTAATAAACAATTTATATTTTTCGTATATTTGAAAATATTGTAATCTATATTTATTAATTATATATTCTACATCATATAAACTATTTTTATTTTCTTATGGTAAAAAAAATGAATTCTAGCGTTTTTCTGTAACATCAATATTTTTTTGAATAATTCATTATCTTCTACTATAAGTTTTTTCTACATATATATTTCATTTTATAAAAATTTGGATATTAAATTCGAGTCAAATATTTTAACCGTTCAAATATATCTAAAATTATACAGGTGTTATTTTTAAAATCTTTTTTCTTCTTATTTGAAGCTTTTTAATTATATATTTGGTAAAAAAACTATCAGAAGAAATATAGTTATATACTCATGTCAAAATCTATATAATTCTCAATTTTAACTAATTTTATAGCCTAAAAATTTCAACAAAATATTAAATATTTTTACAAAATCGACATTATTTGTTTAAATAAAATAATGTAATTTAATATTTTAGATTTTTTTAATTTATGATGTTTAAAAAAGTGATATTTAAATTTTGCTATGAAATATTAACTTTATAGAAAATTCTCAATTTCCAGAATAAATTCAATTATGTTGTCAAACTTTAAATTTGAAAAGTTACCGAAGATTATTAGTAGATCATATAATATAACGGCTCATACCCATGTTGTTTTTGTTGTTAAAGCTTAGATTAAGGACGGAGTTTTGAATTCCATACCTCTTCCCGTCGTAATTGATGCCTATTATTGTGGGAAAAAACTTCAAAGCTTCAATCCATTTTTTCTCTCTCACATCATCAACATCCTTACCAAGCTTCTTTCTCAACTTGTCACCAAATTTTCCCATCAGTTCTCTAACGGTGTTTGGATCCACCTTGTAGAAAATGGGAATTACCACGAGTGTATTCGCTTCCATGCATTCCTTCATCTTCACCAGCTCATCCAAGCACCATGTTGACTCTGTGTACATTGGGGAGAAGATGGCCAGCGCGATCTTCGACTCTTCTATTCTCTTGAAAAAGACTTGCAGCTCAAGGCCTTTCCGCTCTTCGGTGTCGATAAAAGCGTTGATCCTGTTCCTTTCGAAGGCTTTCTTGAGATGGCCGATAAAGTTGTGACGAAGCTCCTTTCCTCGGAAGTTGATGAACACTTGAGGTTGCGGTGAGGCCTCCATAGAAAATCTTCTCAAAAAGGGACTTTCATTCATGGTTGGAATGTATATTTGAGAAACAAGGCAAGTCAAGTTGTAAACTTGTTCAACCTAAAAAGTCGTGTTTAATAATCTGTGGACCATTTTAATTTAACACGGATGCCTTCATTTTAACATTTGAGAATTTGGCAAATAGCGTAAATGACTATTAAAATAGGAAGGAAAATATGATTTTAAGACTGAAATGCCTAATGGATGTCGTTGCCTTCAATTTATATGAACTTGTGGGAATATGGATGAACTATCAAAGCTTAAAATAAAGAATAACGAATTGAGTTGAAAACCATTATTCTTTTACGGGCTCGGGAAAAGGGTTTTGTGTATTCACGCAAACAATATATCCTTATTTACGAAACTGGTAAGGTTTGCAAGAATTTTAGTAAGTGTATCGATGTCGGAATAGCTTTAGTTGTAGGATTTTGGAACAAACTTATGTAAGGGCAGAAATGCTTCTCATACACTTTTTTCTTTCTTACAAACTTGTTTAGCATACTTTAATACTTATCTTGTTTCGAATCAGAAATTATTTCAACAGCATTTGAATTTTTCAGAACTATTTCGATAGACTAATTAATAGAAATCAAGGTAGCATTATTTCACATAGATTTGTAGATATATAATAGACTTATTTTGTATCATATCTATCTGTGATACTTAACCTCGTGTATAGTATATAGACCATTGTAGCATTTATATTCAACTCAAGAGAAATTGCCTCTCCAAGTTCGATTCAAAGTCTCCCAAAAAAGTATCTCTTTTTTTTTTCTAATGCAACTTGTGTTTTCTTTTTTCAATGATGGTAGTAGATCCAAACAAAGAAATGTCTCCCTGTTTTCTTTTTTTATTTGTGAATTTTTTTTTCTTTTCTTTTCGGAATGCCATCTTATTGGTCTGGCAGCTAAGTGAATTTTATTATGCAGAATGCCCCAAAACTGTTCTCTCATCGATCCAAAAGGTAACCCAAAAATAATGAAAACTATAAGCCTCTCTTGTGTCACAACCACATATGACATATCTTGGTCTTTGCGCAAAAAAGAATGCTGAACCCTAGTTGGCAATCTTGAGACGATGCGTCAAAATTGGGATCTCTGATTTATCTCTCATTTTAGATCGGATATGATCAGATATTATTAATACGTTCCTTCAAATGATAGCGAATCATATTTCGAACCAAATCTTGCTCACTCTACGATCAGCAACATATCCTTTTGGTCAGCCCTACTTAAGCAATAATTTCGGCTCGTATGCAGTTTCAGTTTCAGTTTCTAAGTTGTAATGATTTATAATTCAAAATCAGTTGATAATGAGTATATTAGCAAATATTCCTTAACATCTTACTTTAGATCTCATCTCATGTTAATTAGAAATCTGGTTCTTAACATAATTGATGCCAAATAGTGCCAAGAACGAATATGCGAGCTAGAACCCTCTGCGAATGAAATATTGGAGCAGGATTATTGCAGGGTTCTAGATGAAGTTCTGATTAATTTTTTAAATAAAAAAAGGAAAAAGTGAAGAGAGAGAGAAAGATGGATCTCTAAAAAAAAGAGTTTTTAGAACTTAAGTTTACATGAAGTTCTGAACTTATCTTCTCACTATTGGTTCAATTTTTTTTTATTTAATTAAATTACAAAACAAATAAAAATAATAATATAAAATTGATCAGAACTTCATTTTTAGAGACCTAGAGATAATCATGCTCTTATGAGGCAGTAAATTGCTCTTATGAGGCAGTAAATTAGCTTCAAATTAACATCATGAATAGTCACGTTCACACTCGTAGTTCATAGGTCCATTGACCGAGTCATTTATTCAATATTTTCTATTGTCCTAGTGTCATTGTGTGAAACAGTATACACAAGACCATTGACCTAGTTATTTGTTCAATATATTCTATTGTCCTAATGTCATTATGACATACGTAGTGATTGGTGTATCTCATCGCACACGTATATGCTTACTATTATTAATGGTTCGTAGACGTTTTCTCTTCGATATATTTTTATATGTTGGTATTATGTCAATATCAGCATGGTTGCTAAGATGTTTACGTTTTGGCTCGTTGCTTCTTCGTCTTTCACGTGTTTGTCAACGGTGCTTCCTTTCCACAATAGATGATCAACTTACATCGGAAATTTAAAGAAACTATATTGAGTTTTGTTTCAACTTCTTCTTCTGCAATCCCTTCCTCAGATCAAAATCATGACAGATGCCACAAAGTCAAAGAGATACATGGTCTACATCAGCTTCCACAAAGGTGAAGACACGATACGGTACTCCTTCGTCAGCCACCTCTCCGCCTCTCTTCGCCGGAAAGGCCTGATCTCTTTCGCTTCGTCGTTTGTGGATAACTCCTCCAAAGAGAGTAAGCCAGAGAAACAGAAATTCAAGGCCTTTGTGGTGGTTTTCTCTGAGAAGTACGTGTTATCTTCAGAATGCCTCGATGAACTTGCGGACATTGTTGATGGCTTGCGGGATAAGCAAAACGTGGTGGTCCCGGTGTTTTATAGCATAACTCAATCGGAAGTTGTGCATAAATCGCGATTTGACATATTGAGAGATGCATTTCCGCTGGAGAGTTACTCAGCCGAGCGGGTGGCCAGATGGATAGGCGCTTTGAAGGAAATGACTGACTCGTATAAACCAAGGTAACTAAACATAAATTAAAGCCGCTCGAATTTTTTTAATAGCTAGTGTCTTTTTTTCTCTTTTTTGGCCAATGAGTGTGTATTTAGAATTTGGTTATTGCTGTAAAAGAAATATTTTTTTATTGGTTAGTGTCATTGCTGTAAAAGAAACTATAACTATCAAAATTTATAAATAAAAATAATTTAGGAGTCGAAATCGTCTAAGGATATTAGAAAAATGTAATGGACTTTTAGTATAATACAAAATTAGATGATAGTCCGCACCCTGTGCGGGTATAATATTTGATATATAAATGATTATTATATAAACTGTTATCATATTAATCAAGTACTTTTTTTATGGCTATTATTCTATTTATAGTTGTTTGTTGTATGAATTTTTTTTGTTGATGTTAGAAGAATTGTATTATATGAGATTATATATTGTGTTGATTGGTATTTAAATAATTGTATTATGTCTGTATTATATTTTGTTTTTGTTTAGTAGGTTAAAAGTTATAAATATTTTTATATTATTGATTATATGTTTTCTGTTTAATAGTTTTTGAAATATAATCAAAGAAATTATGTATAGTTGAATAACTATTTTTTAAAATATTAAATATTTAAAATCATATTTTAAATTTCTAGAATTAAATTGACATATGTTTAATTTTTACCAAAATATTGACCTAAAACAAATAAAACCCATTAAATTTAACCAAAACCATTTAGAAAAAAATCTATATATATAAATGGGTTGTAGTTTTTTTAAAAATATTTTCATAAAAGTAGTTAAAAATTATAAAAGTCCTAGGATGTTTGTAATTTTTACAAATGATAATTAATCTAATACTTTTCATTTGTAAAAAAAAACATTTGATATATATAACCAAACTAGAAAAAAAAAGTTCATAATTTCATTTGGGCTATATTAACTTGTGTTTTCTAAACAGAAGTCCATTAATCATGCTCATTAAGCATGTCCATTAAGGATGAACTTTTTATTGACATGTACAAAAGAAACATGTGGCAAAACGTCTTCTTTTTTAATATATAAAGAAAGATTTAGCCTCTAAATAAGAAAAGCAGAGTAGACCAGTAATCGATTAGAAACAAAAAAGAAATAGTATTTACTATTTAATATTGATGATCTAGTAACATTTTACAAGACTCAAGATAAAAAATTGGTAAAAAAAAAAAAACTAGTTGAGTGTGTGATTATAAAAGAATTTATTGTTTTCATCTTTCATCTCAAATCTTGCTTTTTGTAGGTTGAAATCATGTTTAATAGCTCTATTTATTCTATTTTATTTGCTTAATATTTATTTCGAAGAATTCAGCCGAGTTAAAGCGCTTTGTTATTATTTTATACTCTTTGTTTCAATTTATATGTTGTCTTAGCTAAAATCTCACTGTTCCAATTTATATGTTTTTTTAGCTAATATTAATCATGTTCCAATTTACATGTTGTTTTAGCTAATATTAATCAGAGTATACAGCTTCAGCAGCATACTGCTTATGCTGTAGATGGCTACTGCTTTACTATCAGCTATGCCAATCATAGCCTTAGAGTCAACATATGTTCTGACCAATAGATTTGAGGGTGTTAATCACTCTATATGAATCAGAGCTCACGGCTCGACTTCCACTTCGTCTTTCATCATTTCTCTTCGTTTTAGGACTCGAAATCATGTTTAATATTTTCATTTATCCCACCTGATTTAACATTTATTTAAGTAGGAATTCGACTGTTACGAGTCAAACCGCATTGGAATTAATACATGTTTAAGTTAGCCTCTAACTCAGTCAGAACTTTGAGTTTATGGGTTAAATTAAAGACAACCACATGACCCAAGCTTGTTAGGGGTAGAAAATTCTCATAATATACTCATGTTTGGTTAGTACTTGATATAATATTCAGCTAACTTATAACTTTAATAATTGTGTTGGCCTCAAGCAGGATGGAGGATAATGGTGATTGTGAACTTGTGGAAGAGATTGCTAGGGATGTTCATGAAAAGATGTTTCATACGAAACGAATTGGAATCTACTCGAGGCTGCTTGAGTTAGAAAGCTTTCTTTGCAAGCAACCATGGGGTGTCCGCAGCATAGGAATTTGGGGCATGCCAGGCATAGGAAAAACCACACTTGCTAAAGCAGCATTTGACCAATTTTCTGGTGATTATGAAGCTTCTTGCTTCATCAAAGATTTCGACAAAGAATTTCATGTGAATGGTATTTATCATTTGCTGAAAGAATATTTTGGGGAAACTCTCAAGGAAGAGCTTGATATAAGTAATTATGTTTCGAAGCCAGAACCAAAAAGAGTTCTCATCGTCTTAGAGAATGTATGCAACCCTCTGGATGCAGATGCTTTTCTGAATGGGTTTGATTGGCTGGGTCCAGGGAGCTTGATAATCATTACCTCCAGAGATAAACAAGTGTTCGTGCAGTGTGGCATCAATCAAATATACGAGGTTCAAGGTTTGAAGGAAGATGAGGCAAAGCAACTATTCACCAGATGCGCATTTGGAATAGATTGGAGAAAAGAGAGTGGTTTCGAAGCTTTTGCACCTTATTTGACGTCAGTCATACAATATTCTAGTGGAAACCCTTTAGCTCTCAGCCTCTATGGAAAAACGCTGTCAAACAAGAAACCAAAGGAAATAGAGACAGAGCTCCTTAAGCTCAAGCAAACTCCTCCCTCTTTGATTATGGAAGCATTCAAAACTAGCTACTATACACTTAATGACAACGAGAAGACAATGTTTCTAGACATTGCTTGTTTCTTCAGGGGAGAAAATGTGGATTATGTGATGCAACTATTCGAAGGGTGTGGTTTCTTTCCACATGTTGGAATATATGTTCTAGTGGAGAAATGTCTGGTGAGTATTTCAGAAAGCAAGATCCAAATGCATGATCTAATCCAGGTCGTTGCAAAGGAGATTTACAATGAAGAGAGTGTACATCTCGGGAGGCATTGCAGATTATGGGACGCTTCAATTATTCAACCACTGCTAGAAAATAAAGAAACCAAATCAATTAGGGAATCTAAGGTATGTTATGAATACGTTTTATACGTAAAATTGATGAGCTTTTAACAACATTTAAATTTTGATTAATGATCTATTGGCCTCTCTTCTGTTTTCAGGGTGCTGAAGATATTGAAGCCATATTTCTAGATACATCTAACTTGGAATTTTTTGTCAAACCTGATGCTTTCAAGAGTATGCATAATCTTAGATTTTTGAAGATTTACAGTTCCAGTCTTGAAAAGCATCAGGGACTTCACATTCACAAAGCTCTTGAGTCTCTTCCAAATGAGCTAAGGCTACTCCATTGGGAGGATTACCCTCTAAACAACTTGCCACATGATTTTGATCCTAGGCACCTTGTTGAACTCAACTTGCCTTACAGTAAAATTCAGAAACTTTGGGGAGGAATAAAGGTAAGCAACATTGGATTCCATTATGACTTCTACTAATATACAAAAGATATAGGATAATTGTCTCTTCTGTCAATAGTCTTATTATTTATTTTGTAAATATTTTTCAGAATCTCAATATGCTGAAGACAATCAAGCTTTGTCATTCCCAAGAGCTAGTTGAAATTAACGATTTTCTAAATGCTCAAAATATAGAGGTAATTGATCTCCAAGGCTGTACAAGATTGCAGAGTTTTCCAGCTACAGGCCATCTACAACATCTCCGAGTTATTAATCTTTCTGGTTGCGTAGAGATCAAAAGTTTTCCAGAGGTTCCACCGAATATCGAGGCATTGTATCTTAGTGGAACTGGTATAAGAGAAATACTAACAACAAGTAAAAAGCTCTCCCCGCAATGTAGGAATTGCAGAGATCTTGTAAAAGTCAGATCATCTAACCAAGAGCTAGACAAGCTTATTTGCTTGAACTTCAAAGACTGTCTTCATGTCCAAGGATTCTATCTTCTAACAGTTCTTGATCTCTCTGGATGCTCAGAGCTCGAAAAGATTGAGTGTTTGCCAAGGAACCTGAAAGAATTAGATCTTTCTATGACCGCTATTAGAGAAGTGCCCTCATCAATCGTTCATCTCACTGCACTTGAGGTATTGGATTTAACTAAATGCAAAAGGCTTCAACACTTGCCCAAGGGAATGAGTAACTTAACCTCTCTTGTTAAGCTCATGCTTAGTGGCTGCTCAAAGCTTGGTGGTATTCAAGATTTGCCAGGGAACCTGAAAGAGCTATATCTTGCTGAGACCAGCATAAGAGAAGTGCCGCCATCAATTATTCATCTCACTAAACTTGTCATGTTCGATGCGGAGAACTGTAAAAAGCTTCAAGATTTGCCTATGGGAATGGGTAAATTAAACTCTCTAGCTACGCTAAATTTATCTGGATGCTTAGCGCTCGAGGACATCCATGATCTTCCACGAAACCTCAAGATTTTAAATCTAGCTGAGACTCTTATAAGGAAAATGCCATCGTCATTCGAAGACCTTACCGAACTGGTTTCACTAGATTTGAATCATTGTAAAAGGCTGCAACATCTTCAGATGGGATTCTCTAAATCCGTAGTCAGGGTTGAGCTATCTGGCTGCTCAGAGCTAGAGTATATTATGGGTTTCTCACTTCTAGACATGGAACAACTTTCCATAGATGGGACTGAGAAGGTGATGTTATGCGGTCCTCCTCCATGCAATGTCATCTTAATCTGGGAGAACTGGAGAAAATTTCATGTCATGCCAAGGAAAAAGAGTGGCTCGAAATGTTTTCTCACGCTTACACCATTTTTAGCCACGCCATATCGATCAAAGCTGCCTTCTTCATTGTTTTCTTCCTTGGTGTCAAGTATGTACGCCTTGGTGTTGCTGTTTCTCAGTAATGCATACCTACTTGACATACCCCAAGAGATATGTCATTTTCCTACACTAAAGACATTGGATCTTGGCGGAAATGAGTTTAGCAGCCTTCCTCGAAGCTTGAAGCAGCTCTGTAATTTGGAAAGCCTTATATTGAGTCACTGCAGAAACCTCAAATCACTCCCCGAGCTTCCCCAAAGTCTAGATGTTTTGAATGCACATGGTTGTGTGTCTCTCAAGAATATTTATAGGAGCTTCGAGCAGTTTCCTAGACATTGCACGTTCAGCAATTGTTTCAATCTTTCTTCAGATTTAGTCAAGAATATTTTAGACACTGGCGTAGCTCACTTGGCCAGAGAGCCTACCCAAGTACGTACTCTCTCTCTCTCTCTCTCTATTGAACAGTATTGTGTATCTTATTTGTTTTGCCCTGCTGAAACAGAAACTCATGAAAGCACCAGGATTCAGTTTATCTGTTCCGGCATTCACTGGTCTGAATTCCATCTTTCACTTGCGACGAAGTTCATCAGTGAAGATACAGTTAACTCCTATTATAAAAACTCTTGTGGGGTTTCGAATATCAGTTGTAGTTGCATTTTGGGATGAAACCTACAATGCTGCTAGTTTCGGCATCAGGTGTGTCTGCAGATGGAAAAACAAGAAAGGTCTCTCACGTCAACTAGAAAATATTTTCTATTGTTGGATTAATCCAGATGAAGTTGCTCAAAGTGTTATAAAAAATCACATGTTTGTTTTCTGTGATGTCTCAATGCATCCGGGTACTGCTCATGGGAATGACCTTGATATATTGGATGATATGGTTGTATTTGAATTTTTCTCTGTTAACGGGCAGAACAGGCTTCTTGATGATTATTGCACTATTACAGAATGTGGAGTAGATGTGATTACTGCAAAAACGGACAAAGCAAGTGATGACTTGAGGGGTTCTGTCTTAGAATCCATGAATCTATCCTCTTACTTATTACCATCATCCAAGAAGCGAAAACGAAGTCTTTCTGGATCAAAAGACAATGAAATGGTACATCTGACTTCTTCATTGGCAATTTCTTCAACAACAAAAAAAAAAATCTCTCTCTCTCTCTCTCTTAAATGCTAGCAAAAACGGCATATAATGATTCAATTAATACGATTGATTTTCTTTTAGGAACACAGCAGGTTGATATTGTCAGAAACCAAGACGACGGTAGCTGCTGATATGGCTTCTCTTTCTTCATCTTCTTTGTCTCATCGTCCAAGATACCACGTTTTCTTGAGCTTCTGTGAAGATGTCCGAAGAACCTTTGTCAGCTATTTAATAAAGGAATTTAAATGGATAGGAATCACTGTGATGTATAGTGGATCAATGGGAGACCAGTCGATGAGTCATCCTGAGGTCACACAAGCCATAAAAGAATCAAAGATATCAGTTGTCATTCTATCAAAGAAGTATGTTTCTTCAAATAGGTGCTTGAACGAATTGGTGGAGATCTTAACATGGAGGGAAGAAACATTGGGATACCGAGTGATACCAGTTTACTACGAAATGGATCCATCTGAAGTAAGGAAGCAGACCACAACTATTGGAAAGGGCTTGGTGGGAACCTTGTTGGGTAAAGTAGAGAAGCCAGAGTTGAGATGGATGAGAGCTTTGACGTACATTGTCGATATAGTTGGTGTATCTTCACAGGACTGGTTTGTATTAAATCTCTGATGCATCATTGTTTTGATTGATCTTGGTTGTTAGAACTAATATGCATGAGTTTTTAAGCAGTATGAGATATATGTGCTAATAGAAAGGGTATATATAGAGGGTACAAGAGAAAGTTTAGCTCTATGCAGTACTTTATTAGCAGTAATTGTACATCATGAGATTTGTTTTTTATTTTGTCAGGGATGACGATGGGAAGATGATTGAGAAGATTGCTAATGATGTTTCAAATCAAGTGGATGTCAAGGAATCAATTGAATTTGGTGCAGTGTTTTATAAGGAGAGTAAGGAAATTGAAAAGTTTGAGAGCAACATATGGGATAAGTTGAATGGTGTGCGCATCTTCCCGAGTTGGTATATGTATGTATTCTCTTTGATTTATATGTGTCTTCTTACTTTAAGATCACGCATTTTACTATGAGACATGATCCCAAAATGATTACGTTCTCCCTCCTGTATATATACAATTATAATGAAGACTTTGAAGTAGTATTTGGCCGATGAGCGCTTCATCGCGCTGTTCCTTTGCTAGGTCTAACTCGTCCAGAAGTTATCACAAGGTGGCATGAGGCCTTGAATATTATCTGGCATTTTTTTTGGGGGCTAACATATGGTTGGTTAAAATATTTAGTGTTGTCCTTTCAAAGTGGCATGAGGCCTCTTTCTTCTTCTCATTATATAAAAAGAATACTAAAGATCTCCAATATATAAGCTCAGTGTCTCCATCCTCCTATATCTCCATTTACTTAATGCACTGAGATCAGTTTTTTATGCCTCTCTTCAAGGAAATAAATATAGACCTCTTAATAGCCTCTAGATGATTTTGGGATACTTTATAAGTCTCCGTGTGCAATAACCTGTTTTCAGTGTCGCACACGGTTCCATTACGAATTTATGATTATTATAATCAAAAGAGGGCATATTAAAAAAAAACTGTGACAAGTAGCGGCAAGATCCGAATCCGTAGATAATGGCATGTTAACATATCCACAATGGGTTATCTTTTAAGAATAAGATGCCACATGATAGGTTGAACAAGTAAACGTTATTTTCATCTGCCATAAAAGAAAATGTTTCACTGCGTAAGATTATAGAGTTAATTTAAGGGTAAGAAACGGTTTTCAAGTTTCAGAACTGTTCTGCAAGCTCTTTCTTTATCATCAGGATGGTTCTTTGATGATCATTCGTGAAACAAGAAGAAATATCACAAGAACAGAGTTGTTATATGAGAAAGATCTTTGCTCATTGTTTATGTGTTCCTTTTTACAAGTAATTATACATACTATTTCTACAAAATTTGTAGGCTTTAATGGCCTAAGGTATTAAGAATCGAGACTCTGTATTTAATCAGAGACTTAGAGAGAGATTCAAGTCCATCTTCAAGATCTTGAATGTATGACTCTAGGATCTGAACATCCTCCATCTTCAATGTCTTCTCGGATTGGAAGTCGGAGTCAACCCTTGTGAATTCGTTTGCTTGAGCTTCACATGTGACATTCTTCTTGTTCATTAGCTTTGAAACGACTGACCATTTGCCACAAGTCTTTGATCCATATATGTAGCTAAAGAGAGAATCAAACAGACCAATAGTAACAGCTTCTGCTTCTCCAAAGACAGCCAATGATTCTTCCTTGTTGTCTTTTGCGTGTGCAACCTTCAGAGACTTTTGTAGTTTCTCAAATGTCTTTTTGACAGATTTTCTTGAGGCTAAGTATTTCTTCACCGCTCCAGAAAGATCACCGCGCTTTCTTCTTAGAATGGATTGGATCTCCATGAGACCCTCTTTCATCTGAGACAATACATCCTTGGTAATGTTGCACAAATCCAAGATCTTGAGAGATCCATCAAGAAGCTGCTCGACGGCTTTATTGTTTTGATCTTTAGCTAGAGCTTGTTGTGTGACGGGTAGGCAGATAAGCTTGTCAAGAGACTCGTGAAGCTCTTGAAGGTTGTCAAGTCTTTGACAGATTGAAGAGCTTGAAGATGTTGACGCTTCCTCAGAAGATCTCAAACGAGCCAACTGCTCATGGACATGAGCAGCTTGTGGGTGAAGTCTAGAGGCCAAACTGTTAGAGCGAACGTGGAAAGAGACGGCCATTGTTTTTAGTGTGTGTGTTTTGCTTTTTGTTCTTGAGAGAGCTAAGAAGTCTGTTCTGCCTTTTCATTGCCTCTCCCGGTCTTAAATATATACACCACAGCGGAAGAGAGACAAGAGGAATCTCTTGGTGCTTATAAAAATCATCATTAATAAAATGTTTTTGCAATGTGCCTTTTACCAGGTGACAAAAGGCATCTCATGTAATATAAAAGTAATGGATCAAGATCTCCGTAATTTGAGTTGTCTCTCTCTAACCATCCTCACAGCTCAACTCTCCATTAAGATTCCTTATTGCATATTTGCATAAGTGACAAAATTGTCGCTGATGTGTCTGAACCATATCGGTTGTTTATGGAGTACAATGAGTTGTAAGGACGGTTGGAAGATGATAATAACTCTCACAAGTACATGCATACAAGTACAACGACCGTATTGCATAGCTCGGATCTTGTCTCCCTTTCTGCTCAGCAACCACAATACGTGTAAAGTACGGAAATAGGAGATTAGAAATCCGAAAACGCATGCATCATTAAAATTTGTGACAAACTTTGACATATCCAACTCTTGCCACAGATGTTTGTTCATGTTCTTGTTTTTTATTGATGGGTATTATCTTGTTCCAAGACAAGTAGGTCGCTAACATTGTCGCTGTCTGTGTTCTAGTTCATGCACAATACATATATACATTCAACCTTTGTTAGAGAGTAAGCAAAACAGTCTCTGCGCATGCAACCTCCATAGCGAAACAGTAAATCTTCACACAAAGTAGAAATGAGAATAAAAAAGCAAACAAGCCTCATTTATCTATTTTCCCAAAAGCTATCTAAAATATGGTCACTGCAAGAGATGAAAATGGAAAATCACCACAAATAAAGAAACGTTTTGATATTCTTATCTCAGAATTTACACAAGACGTCTTAATCGGGAACAAAAGTATATAAATCTGCAGAATCAAGATTCTTCCTCATGAGTGCTGTCTCTTTGCTTCAAGAATAGTTGCTTCTTTCAAAGTATCAGCAGAATCAGTGATCATATTTAATTTGGATAGTGCCACAGACTGCAAGTAGAAAGCGGTTGGCCAATCAGGAAAGACTTCTTGTGCAAGCATCCCATCGTAGAGTGCTCGCTCTGGTTGATTGCAGAATAAGTAGCAGAGGCTACGTCTCGCATAAACACTTGGGTACACCTTTCTTCTAGTATCAACGAACTTTGGACATAAAAGAAGAAACAGTTTTTACTAATATGCAAGGGAACATGCAAAAGGGAGATTATATATACTAATAGCTACCTGAGAATAAAAGTCAATGGCAGTTCCGAAGTCTTTGTCTAGGAAAGATTGATCACCACGTTTTCGAACTTCTTGAAGATCTTTGACCGTTTGTGTCCATTCTTCGAAAGATAACTTAGCGCATGAAGAAAAAAAACAAGAATAGTAAGCCTCCTTGTTGTCAAAAGTGCTGCAGAATCATGTTTAAGTTGATGAGTTTGGTTACCTCCATGACCTCCTGGTCATCTTCATATTCTGACATTGCCAAGATTTTGTGAATAGCTGTTAGGTCCATTCTCAAACAAGCCTCTCCTAGTGGCGAAAATGGAGGCCAAGGTACCTCCTTATGATTTTCCATTTCAAGCATATTATCAGATGGAGCCTGCAAGGAAGAAGATCGGTTAACATGAATGCGAAAAAACATATAAACAATGCAACTACGGTCACAATAACACCCTTACTTTTGTTCTAGTTTGCAAGGTTTGAAGTGTTGTAAGAATGTATTTTGTGTCGAGGCTTTCTCTATCCTCGTACTGCAAACATCGAGATGCAAGTTTGAAAACTACAATAGCCTCTTCTATTGAGAACTTTCCCTTCAGGTTTGGATCAATCAAGTCAATAAAACTCTTGCCATGTATCACCTCAGGAGCCTATAAGTAGAAGATAAATAACTAATTAATGACAAAATCTATAATCATATATGTGGATTGTGTCGCATGAAACTGACAATGGGTTTACAATCACAAAGTCAAAGTTGTGAAAGTGGTTCATATCTACATATCAGCATAAGAAACTAGTAAGCAAGCAAAAAAGGGTTTAAACATGATCACATACATGGTTTGGAGGAATTTGCTTTCCACTTAGAAAATCCAAAAGAATAGTACCAAATCTGAATATCACATTTTCAGGGTCAACACTTCCTGCAAGGAGGACATACCATCACATTCTGATAATAATAATAATGTGGAAATATAATCACGACTAATTTACCTGTTGTTCTTTGATCATCCATGCTCTTCTTCATCAAGCCAAAGCAAGAAACGCAGGCATCACCATTCTTCAATATCCATTTAAGCAGCAAAAAAAGTTGAGCATTGTTAGACCATGAAAAGGCATACGCATGATAATGATCTTGAGAAGATAATCAGTGTACTATGCATATACCTCATCAAACAGAACCGTATAAGCAGTTAAGTTATTGTATGATGCAAAACCTGCGGTACCACAATAATCCATTGCTTCAGCTATACAAGAGGCTACTCTCAATCTCATATCCCATTCCATGGTTTGGTTTTTCCCTATGAATGTAAACAAGATCTGATTCAATATATTCTACAAAGCATATATATAGTGTAATAATGATACGTGATACAAAAAACTTGTCTGTCTCTAAACCATTTTTAAACACAATCATGCAACCCTAAAGAAACCAATGTACGTTACATGTAAAGTAAAAGAAATCATACGATGGAACAAATGCCTAGCAAGAGTATCATATGGCATGAACTCGGAAACGAGAAGCCTTTCATCTCCATCGCAGCAATATCCAATCAGATTAACGACTCTCTTGTGTTTTAATCCTCCAACTCTCTGTGCCTCCTCCTGAAAAAGAAAAAAAACAAATGAAAAAAACATAACCAAACCTATCGAAAAAAAGTAATCAATAACCGTCTCAAAAATCGATAAAGCTTTTAAATGATACCACAAACTGTTTAGGATCAGGCCAAGCCACGTTGTTAAATTTCTTAACAGCGATCATCAAGCCACGATTCTCCAAACGTCCCTTGTAGACAATATCGGAAGACTCTTCTCCTGTCTCTGAAACAATGTTTTTAGAACTAAAGTTTTCGGTGGCCATGTTGAGATCGGAGAAGGAGAACTTTGTCAACGGTGGATCTCCTTCTCTGTGGTTTTGGTGGGCTTGCTGTTGAGGAGGATCTTCCATGGAAGATGAGTAGCAACACCCCATGGTTTTTTTTTTTTTCAGCGGGCAAAACGAGAGTTTCAAAAGTGTTCCTTTTGTTTATTGGTGACTCTTTGTAAAAGATTTTTATTTTGTTTTCTTCTTGTGCTTTTGACTCTGAAGCTTGGTGTCTCTTTGTTGCCATTACATTAGTCTGATTTTATAGCATTAATAACTAACAATGACCATCATATTATTGCCTAAATAAAAGACTTTCTATCTTATTTGTCACTCTAAGGGCTTATTATTTTTTTCCTAACTTGGTAATTTTTTTAGGCTCATTAGATAGATAGGATTTTGTATAGCCAGAATTGACAAAAATTGTGTGGTAATATTTTCGTAAATACGTAATAACGTTATTTAATGAAATACAAAAACGCGCAAAGACTTAATATTTTGAATTTTTTTTGCTGGATTTTGAATTATAATTTTGAAAAAACTTTGAATTTATTTTGTAAAAATGAAAGTAAAAGTTTCTACAATTTGGCCATATCATACCCTTTATTTTCTTACCCTTTTCTTCTTTAATTGTCAGTTATGGAGTTTTAGGTCAACTCTGACCTACATTGGATTGGAAACTAATAGATAGTTTCCATGTCTGAAGTGGTGACAAGTGGATTTTTACAAAGCCAAAATTTTCCAGTCCAAATTCTTCTTTTGTTAGAGAAGTTTTTCAATTTAGTTTTTTCTTGGTGGATTAGATAATTTATTTTTAGTCAATATTCAATGTTGTACATCGAGTAATTATGGTAAAAAATCACATTGCTGAATATATATTTTATTTTTACAACACATGGAACCTTCATTAAATTAAAATTCTCGGATCAGCAACTGGAACAATATGTTAATCATGTAGGACTAATGTTTAAGAGATCATGTATCTTCGATATTTTACAAGTAATGGAGAATACATCGTTAAGTTAGGATACTAAACATGTATACATGAGCTCTCACACTAAGTCTCCTCAGTACAGGCAGATTGCAGAACAAGAGGAAGAAGGAACTTACAAAGCAGTAGGGAAATTGGATATCCCTTTAAGTTAAAGACTTTCTCGGTGAAGATTGCGCATAGTAACTTACTAATTGCAGATGCACTGATTAAGAGAGGATGCAAAGTATGGCCACAATAATAAATAGGTGGAGAAGCATCTGAAACAGTTAATCAGATCATGTTTCAACGTAGAGTATCCAATGAAGTGTGGGAACTGGCACCATTGAGTCGTATAAAACTTGATTACTATGATAATACAATTCTTCTAATATCAAAAAAAAAAAATTCATACAACAAATAATTACAAATAATATATTAGCCATATAAAACTTGACTACTATGATAATAGTTTATATAATAATCAAACTTTATATCAAATATTATACTTGCATATGATGTAGGCTATCATCTAGTATTATATAAAGTAGAAAGCACATAACAAAAAATTATAACTCATTAGAATTTGATATGTGTAACAATTAACTTATATCTTGACATGTGTTATATATTAACTTAAGATAATTATGAATTCTTTTTGTTAATTATTTAGAT
Source organism: Isatis lusitanica (assembly GCA_900406415.1). Classification (NCBI taxonomy): domain Eukaryota; kingdom Viridiplantae; phylum Streptophyta; class Magnoliopsida; order Brassicales; family Brassicaceae; genus Isatis; species Isatis lusitanica. The sequence continues at coordinate 29,750 of OVBB01000041.1, forward strand.
TTAATGAAAAGCATTATTGATTTTAAAAACAAAAAGCTATTAATAAATATTAAGTAGAATATGGAAAAATTAAATTATAAATCTATTATAAATTTTCTTTTTATTAATTATTTAGCTTTTAATGACAAGAAAAATGTATCATTGGCTTTCTAAAATGAAATAGATAGGGGAAATCTTGTGGTTATCAAATAAAAGTGTTGGTGTTATAGGGTTTTAGTGTTTTAGGCTTAAGTTTTCGAATAATCACAATAAACTTGTGAAAAAATTATGGTTATCTCATAAAAATATTTAAAAAAATTTCAATAACTCAATCTATTACAGACAGGTTTGTGTTAAAATTGTGACTAAGTTGCCAAGGTTTAGTCACTTTTTCAGTGTAGCTAATCATCCACCAATTTCTCATAGTAAAACATGAATAAGTTATCCATGTTGTATTTTATAGTTGAACTGTTGCTAATTTTTAGCTTTCAACACCAAAGAACTAAAAATAAACTAGATATCAAAATCAAACCATCCTGGAGCAATTGAATAGATGTAAACAAATTTAGAATGATGACTGCATATACTTCTAGTTAACTTATCTGCTTTTCTGTTTTTTGTTTGGAAAATAAGCTTGAGCTGAAATATTCTAGCCGCTATTTTTAGATTTAGAAATCTTTCAAATGAGTTGAGAATGTCGGCCAGTCTATACTGCAGATAACATTATCTTAACCAGGTCAGAACAATCAGTCGCAAAAACAAGTATGTACGTTAAAAAGTATGAATATATTCTATTATCCAAATCAAAGCTTCTACATATAATATAACGGTGAAATACTACAGAACATATTACGCATTCTCAATTTAATCACTAAAATGTCAGAAACTAGTCATATTTTTCTTATTTTTGTCATGGTTGAACTTTTGTGAATATTTTAGAAAAGGTCACACAAATTGACCTTTTGTAGCTATTCAAGAAAAATCTATTAGTGTGTTTCGGCTGAGCGGAAGAAAAAAAAATTGAGGCAAAAGTGGTAAAGAAATACCAACCGAAGAAGAAAGCAGTCGTACGTGTCACCGGTGCAACCATGTAAGAAGATGATCAACCCTTCACAGTCTTGCAAGTTGATTGGATAAAGAATGTTGTTGGTATTGTTGTTAGAGGCTTCGTTACACAGTTGAGGGAAGAGTTTGCAAAACCCCCATTATAACCATTCGGAAGAGTGCTCCCTTGGCTTCAAGTGTTTCTTTGAAATCCCTTCGTTTCAGCAAGGACTCAGCCGAAACATAATCAAAGAACAAGAGGGTGTGCCTGTGCTGGACTTGATGGTTGGTGTTTTGACATTGTCATTTGTAATTCTTAACCCTAGTATTTTTCTTTTGTGTACCCAACTTGTGTGATCAAAAGTTTCTCTTTCAGAATGAGGACTACCATTATAGCACTCTTCTGATTAAGAAATGTTATAGCTCTCTATTTAATAATTTTACGTGACATTTTATAGAGTCACGTTGACAAGATCTTATTCTTCTGATTGTAGAATACCTTTATACCATTACAAGTGTTGCTGAGTATGTAAAATCGAAATGACGAGATGGCCCTAATATTTTACTTTGGCTAACTTTTGTACAGATTCTACAGAGCTCACATAAGCGTCCACCATAACAATGTGCAAACGGTCATATCAAGAAACCGTTAGGAAATATGAACACATGAACAAGTCCTTACACATTCCTCCTTTTGAACACATCTGTAACTTGCATCATCTGTGTCAAATTATCTTACCTTTTTTCTCAACCATCCAGGTCTCAACTAGGGCACGCTCTCTTAACCGAGCATTGGCCCACATCTTTATCCCATGTCTCGGCAGCGGTTCTTGCCCGAGGCTGAGGAAGATGATATGTTAACTTCCCCTGTGCCTTTAAATACAAATCATAGATGAACCAGTTCTGGTCCTCGGGTCAGATGCCTTAGTCATGCACCATTGTCCTCCATGGTTTTCCATTAGTCTTCCTCTGATTCTTGAGAGCTGCTTTCTATTTCAGCAGCACGCTCCAGGAGATCATCATAAGCTCTCAAAGATTCCGCTGAAAACCTCTCCATAGCTTCAAATATACGTCGAAGGCTTCCCTGTAAACTTTCGTTACTAGTGTCGCTTGGGTAGACAATGTTATCTTCTCCTTGACCGACCACAACCATTTTCCTTTCCAGTTCTTGAATCTCTTTCTGTATTCTCTGTTCCTCTCGGTCCATATTCTTTGAATCACCACCATGACCTATCATCCTCTCCCGGGTCTCTAACCTATCTTGTTCCCAAAGACGAAGCACACTCGTTGTGAACCTGCGCATGGCCTCGATGACTTCCTTCTCCGATATTCTATCCAGAGCTTGTTCCCACTGGTTACAGATCACGAATATCATTGGAGCCCCAATACGACCAGGAGAAAAAGGAACGATACCATCAGGAGTTTCCTCAGGTTCATAGATAAGACATTTCATAAGCCAACTATTCAGTCCTCTTACAAAACCCTTTTGCGCGCTAACCCAGCTTGAGAATCCTAGAATCCAATTCATAAGCTCATTCCCAAGCATCCTTGTGGCCTCGAGATGTTCATCGCCGAGTTTTTTGCTCGCTTTAATGGAGCCTAAACCTCTGGCTTCCTTAATAGCCTCACACTGACTTTGGTGGCAATCAAGCATGGATTTCCACATTCTGTTAAGCCTGAAAGAGAGAAATGAAGAAATAAGAAACTGACGATAGTGAAAAGACCGATTGCATCTAAACTTCTTCCAGCTTACCCTTTGATCAATTCATTTAGTTGCAGCCATAGCTCTTCATCTCTTATCTTGTTAATTGTAACGGATACTTTGTCAACAACTTGAATCGCTATCCTTATCTTCGTCGACAAACTTCTCACGAATCTTCGTGTTGACTCTACTTTTGGAGCTTCGGCACCTCTTTCATCCAAACGCTTCAGCTTTCTTAACTTTTTCTCGTGCAACAATCGCAGTTTTTCCTCAGCCTACATAAGAAGCCCCGCACAAAACTAAAGTTCAAACACACAAAAGTGTAACACATCTAAGTGTCCTAAGGCAGAAGAACATACCTTGACTTCGTCGTAAAGCTTCTTCTCCCAGAGGCGTAGCTTGTGCAATGTCGAAGACAGATTACGAGACCTTAATGCAAGCTCTGCCTCAATGTCTGCGTAAGTAGGCGCAGCCCTCGAAGAAGAGGCTTCAGCTTTATTGGAGGTTGATGGTTGAGATAATGACATCATAGACGGCGATGGAGTAGCTCCGTGCGTCATCTTCGACGAAACTGCTCCAATACATTCACATACCAGTTTTTAAGGAACTACGAATGGTTTAAACACAATGAAGTTGCAAAAATTACTTTTATAACAAAGATAGTAGTGGCAACAGAATCATATATTGACACAAATCATAACATATACATTCACAAAGAATCAAACTTTCTGCAAAAGAATCATTAAAGACCAACAGCAAACCAAAATAAGAAACATAGCAAATGATGATGAAAGCTACCATTTTTGCGACCATAAGGTTGCTTGCCCACTTCAAGCATCACTGCAACCTCACTTCCCGACTCTGCAGCTCTCAAGAACTGAGCCTCTATCTCTTTCGCAACCTCAGGCACCCCACGCCGGACGCCGCCTCCTCCACCGCCACGTGGCGCCGCATTACTCCTCCTCACTTCATCACCACCACCACCCTCAACAACTTTCTTCTCCACGACATGAACCTCGTACTCCTTCTCTTCTTTCTCAACCGACACACTAGGCCTAGTCTGATACAGAGAAGCCTGACCACCACCGCTAGTGCTCGCACCACCGGAGTTACCAGGCGGCTCTCCCTTGTTTTCCTCGGTGGCGGCGGCGGAGACGAGTTTCTGTTTCCCCTGTACTTCCTTGACAACCTCACGATGGAAATCGTCTTCCAAATCCGGAATACCCTCTTCCTCTCTCACCTCTCTCGAATCTTGAGTGAGACTGTACGGCGCGTAATCGAAAAGGTTCAAGAAATCCCAACCCTCCGACCTCGGCGGCGGCGGAGGCGGTTTCGACGACGATGAAGATCCCAAGTATGGATTACTCGAGTTTGGAGGATAAAGGTAAGGATTATAGTTAGAAGTTGATGACTCTCCCATCATGTAAACTCTCTGAGGACTCGAAGGTCTCTGCTCGTAGACAACAGAAGGAGGCATCGAACTATTCTTCATGTAGTTCATATGCAAATACGAACCAGCAAGACCCGAATCCGGGTAATCCTCGTCGTCTTCGTCGAGATGGTGATGCAGAGGAGATGAGTGATCAGAGTGATGCAAGGAGTCGACTTCGTCGGAATCCGAGTCGAACTCGATATGACCCGACCCGGAATCCGAGTTATCTAACTTGGGTTTGGCTCTCTTGGGCGAATCGTCTTCTTCTGCTTCTTCAGGGTCTCCGGCGAAGCGGTGGTGATGGTTGATGAAGGTGTGAAGAGACTGGCCGATTAGTTTCAGGGACTGAGTGTAGGCGACGTGGGACTCGGCTAGAGCGTAACGCTGCTGAATCGCCGTTTCGAGGAAACCGCAACGGTCGCGACAAAGCGCCACCGCCGGAAGATCGTCGAGCTTGGAGGTCGTACAACCCATCAAATCAGTTTTCTGAAATTCTCCAGAGATTCGAGAATCTGATAGTACAATAATGAAACAAATTTAAGGTTTTTTGTTTTTGTTTTTGTTTTTTTTCAGGAAGTTAAAGAGAGAAACTTTAAAAGTTAGGTGAGAGAGGAATTGAGAGAAGTAAAGTCTATATGAGGTAATAGAAAGTAGAAATAAAGTAAGATTAAATGTTATTTTCTCGAGAAAGTTGTTAACTTTTAAAAGAAGTATTTTAAGGGTATGAAGATTGAGAGAATGAAGAAGAAAAGGTAAAGTTAGAGAAGAGGTTACAGACAGAACAGAGAGGGAATCTTTTGGTTAGGTGTCTTTCATTCATCTTTTTTGGGGGTAATTACAAATTTTCATTTTATAATTAACCTAAGTTTTATGTTGATGACGGGATTAAGAAACTGAATGTAATTCATGGAGGAAAAAGTTTGTATTTAAAAATGAAAGCTTTTAAATGTACATGCAGTAGTACTTTAATACGGATTCAGGTAATTCGAGTATCTTTTTATTTATTTATTCTTTACGTTGGAGGACTAATTCTAATTTGGCTTAAGCTCGACTTGGACCAAAACCATTGAATTTGATTAGTATAAGATCTTGATTTCGGTTGTCTTTTTCTTGCTAATTTGTTTTATTTTGATTTTGGTTGTTACACCATATAAAATCTTTAATTATTAATATGAGTGGTAAGGTAGACAATGATTGAATCTGTAATAAACTATGCACTAACCATAATAAGTTATACAATAATCACACGACACTTTCATAAAAAAAGCCACACATTTCTTGTGACCGAAGGGGTACAAAAATGATGATTGGAACCGAATTGTAACCAATGGCCTTGACTTCAGCACCATACTGCATATATTGAACATGCTTACATTCGATTTGTTGTAACTGTTGATATATAGTTACAATAATTGCACTGAGGACCTTTCATTACACTACTACAGTACATAATCACCTCTCCACTTAATAAAGATCCTCAAACTCCCCTGAAACCACTTGCAATTTGCATGCCAGTTCCAATACCTAATGAGATATAGATGAAGTGTTCGACAAAATATACTATTGTAATTTGTATCCTAAAAGATCACCATTCCAATCCTAGTGTTGTAAAATAGTATGTACAGAGAAGAACCAGCATATGATAAAGGTTATGTTTATGCACATGATAACAATATGGAGAGTAAAAACAGCCACTCGTCAGATACTTATCTCCTAAGTAACAAGTAAGACAAAAGTTTATTAACAAACATTAACGAATGCACCTTGAGTGTGTGCCTACTTTGTAAGATAACAATACCCTAAAGAAGAAAATATCAAAAAACACTTGCACATCATCATCATGAAAAGAGTTGAAGCACTAAGACATCCATCTTCCAGGTTTATAAACAAGAATATAACAATAACGATGTTTGACAACTTTGTGATCTCAGAGAAAGAATTGATAAATCCACAGAGAAGCTACAAGATGACGTATGTAATGAAACGGCTAAACTATAGATCCACAGAGATTAAAAGAGTATAAAGGACAGAGCCAGAGTCAGATTGCCACTTATTGTGCAAAAAGTATGAGACTTGAAGAGAAGAATCTCAGAATGCATATAATCAGCTAACTAAAAAAGAACAGTGATGAGTTTCACCATAATAAAAGGTACTGAAATCTCAAAATGAGCATTCGCAAATTTAGCATAAAGTCTGGAATCTTTTAGGCTAACTACAATTGAAATCGAGAATCCAGAGAAATTCACCAAACTAAAATCAGACTTTTGGGAAATTTTGCTTAGAACGTGAGACTGACGAGAGGGGTTGGTCGGAGATTCGGTGAAACGAAACAATCGCAGCCACCACAATGTCTCTGTCTCAAATGGCACAAAATTAGGAAAAGAACAACCAAAAACCTATGCGAGTATGTTATCTTTAGTGATAATAAGTCTCTGTCTCAAATGGCACTAATAAGTCTCTTCGTTAAATTAAATTAAATTAAATTATCTTTAGTTTATTCTCCACATTTAAATAAATAAAATAAGAAAAGCTGTAAGAGGATCTAGTTCGGATCCTTCCGATCTCCGATCTCCGATCTCTTGTCAAATCATAAATCCGAATATCCCAACGGCTATATTACTAACTTAATTTGAGAAAATGGAAAACATTAAGATCATTTAATGAACCCACAAAATGGAAAATTCGCCCAAACGTAATGTGTGTCTCTATATAGACACAACCTGAGCCTTTGTCTTTGCTCACTGTTCATTATCGCAATTCTCTTGTTCCTCAAAGACTCCAAAAAACCCTAAAGGCATTTTCTTTTTCTTCTTTTTTTCTGCGTAAGCATTACATTCTTCTTCTTCGACAAAGATGAGAACAGACAAATTGTCGGTGAGGAATCAAACCCGTTTCAAGAAACCGTCCTCCTCTTCGGCTGCGAAGAAGAACACGGATTTGTCTTCTAGAGAGCGTACCATCTTCAAGAAAGCCTACGAGCTTTCGACTTTGTGCGATATCGAAGTATGCGTTCTCTATTACGGTCACGACGGAAAACTCATCAAGACTTGGCCCGAGGATCAGTCCAAGGTCAGAGACATGGCCGAGAGGTTTCACAGACTTAGCGACAAAGAAAAGCTCAAGAAAAGCACCAATCTTTCTCAATTTCTGAACAAGAAGATCAACGACGAGAAGAAGAGATCTCTCGGTACCAACGACAGTAAACTCTCACACCAATTCTTGGAGTTGGAGGACTCTTTACGAACTCAGTTACTGATATTTCAAAATAAGATTCCGCTTCTCCAACAGACCGAGCCAGTTCAAAACCAGAGCCTTGCGGTTTCTCCGTCTAGCTTCTTCTCAACGGACGGTATGTCTTCTTCGGTACTAATCAATGATCCATTGATGAACTCATCAACATGGCTAATTGAATATCAGAGCCGTGCGGCTTCATCCGGCTTCACAACAACTCATTTATCTCCACCGCTAATTGGCCATCCTCAGGCCCGGCGTTCACCATAAGCTACTCAAGCCATGGATTAGAGCATCCAATTGAAAAGGACATTTAAAAAAAAAAAAAAAGGTTTACTATACTTTTTTTTTACAATTAATATATACACAAACTTATATTTTTGGAACTTTTAATAATGTTTATGAGTTCTTGTTAACATATATTGGTTAAATATACTGTTAAATAATTACTAATAAAAATTTATTTTATAAGATAGTTAAAACTTTAAAAGATAAATCGATTAATTAGTTTGTCCCCTTATTTTATTGTTACAAAATTAAACTACTCTTATTCTAATCTTATTTATGGTCATTTTTTTTGTTATTGTTGTATTGGGAATATCAATGAGTAATTACTTCAAAATTATTGTTAAGATTTAGTTTAGGAAATCTTTATTTATCAAAAAAGAATTTGAAAAATAAAACGAAATTAAAAACTTCCTAAAATAATCTCGGTGATAATAAATTAGCAAAAAAGTATTTATTTTCTTTTTCTTTTAATTTATAAAAACGTATTAAAAGATATTCATTTGTTATCTTACTATTAATAACTTTCTATAGCATAAGCGTTATGTATAAAAACAAAACAAAAAAAATTATGGATATTCAAATATTATATTAATGAGAAGATTTTCTTAGAAGACTTCCAATTTTAAATTATTTGGATTTCTCTCCAAATTTAAATAGATTTAAGTGAAAGATTTTCAAATTAACTTCAAAACATTTAGAGCAAGCTAAGAAAAATATCTTATAATGAACTTTCTCATCACTATACTATTGCTTTAAAAAAAAATGTATTTTCTTAGTAGCTTTTATATGTTTTTTTTTGTTTTGTTTTAGTTTTAGATAATTGAATTTTTTAATTTATTTTCAGAATACAGAACTAAGTGACATACAATCTTCATTGATGTTTTTATTTACTAAAATATTTCATAATTTTTGTTTAGTAGATAAACTAGATTGTTAGATATCTCTTTATTTAATTTCGCTGTTTGTAAAGTTTTTCTTAGTTCTAGTGAATCATGTTGTAAGTGGTTATTCTATTGATTTAAAATTAAAGTTTTTATTTGAAGTCATCCTACCAAAATTCGAAACAATGAATTAAAAAAAAATTATCTCGTGCAAGCATAGGACATTACTACTAGTATGAATTATTAGCGATATTATATAAAATGTATAATATGATAAGGGCATAGTTTAGAAATATGCTTAGGATAATATAAAATGTCGCACCGGCACTAGCCATCTTCATCAACAATGGACAGAACCATTAACCAATCATCTCAGTGGTGTTTACTCTCACAGCTTCGCAACTGATTCACTGAATCATTGCCAGGGAAAGTTTTCGTTTTTTCTGTACAACCATGACGAAGGTAGCTTCTCTCAACTTGCTGACCAGGCCACGACTCCTTTGAGTACGGGTTTACTTGGGTCGCAAGTATTTCATCTAGGAAGCTGCAGCAACAACATTGATCTTCCCGCCATGATTCCTCCTTATCAGATGCAGGCGCAAGACCCACTTCTCAACTTTGATCAGTATGCGGCGTCGAATCAGACAACATCTTTTCTAGATCCAACGATGATGTTTCCTTCTTATAATTAGGTCTCCAAGTTTTTATTTTTGGTCATATTTGCATCGTTAGTATATACTCAAGTTAGCTTAAACATTGTAAAAACAGTCTCTAATCGAGGCCGATTAAGAGTTTTGCAAGAAATCGATACTTCACTAAGCATGAATGCTAAAATTTTCAGGGTTTCAGTATTGGTTTCTTAATTTTGGTCGTATTTGTATCCGTTAGTATATTCTCAGGTTCATAGATTGAATTTAACTCCGTAACAACATTCTCTCCTCGAGTTCGATCCAGAATTTTGTAGAAAGTTCTGGTTAATCTAATCATTGAAGGATTATAGAAAAACATTTTCGTGCTCATTCCATGTGGCATACTGCAGTTTACATAGATATAGTTTAAGAACAATATAGGCTCTCTATCCATTTTAAAAGGCTTATATGAAGAAGGTTTAAAGCTTACTCAATGAGATTGAATTTGAAATCAATGATTCAGATGGTGGAAAGACATTGTAGACTTGTAGTACAAGAAAGCTTTTGTTCACTGTGAAGAAAAGGCTTGCGTTTGGTTCAAGATTCAATCTCGGTTCGTTTCCGGTTAAAGACATTTTGAAGCAGGTTAGATCTAAGTAAGCAGAGGGGAATCTAAGAAACTGTTTCCAAGTCTAAGGCTTTAAGCCTCATACGGAAGATAAGCAGTTACAAGTCTGTTAAGGAATCGAAGAAAGAAACAGAGTACCCTTTTTTATAGATAGAATGAAACAGAGGATTTCAACTTCTTCTTTCTTGTACTCGTGTGATTTCTCTTTGCCTCTTTTATACTGTTTGAACTTGAAAAATTAAAGGGAAACTGAAGAAATGATACACAAAGTGATGTATCAATTCAAGTAAAGGGAAACAGAAGAAATGATACACAAAGTGATGTATCATTTCTTTGAAGATCAACATATAAATAAATCTTTATCACATGCTATATATATTGCTCTTCTCTTCATATACTTGAAAAAGGTAAATGCATTCTTCTCTTCATATACTTTATGAGTTCCTGTAATCACACTTCCTCCTCCGAGGTACTATTGATTGGTTTGTTCAATGGTGAAGGAGGAACATCTTTTATCATTAGGCTCTGCAAGAAACCGATCATCTGCGCATGGTTTAACAGTTTGGTCCATCATGATTCCATAGACAATCGAATCAAAGTGCTGGTGAAGGATGAAATGACCATACCGACGACAAGGAAATGCATAGAAGGCTGAACCCAGGGAAATAGAATGGTGCATCTTTGGAGAGGAACAACGCTATACAGATTAAACCAATATTTAGTGTCAAAAGATTGAATGAAACTTAGCTAGCAGTAAACTGTGTTCTTACGGCTTCACGAACCTGTCAATGGACTGAACGCAAATGGTGCCTCGACTTTCCCAAAGGACTTCACTCCAGATATGCATCCTTGCACTTTCCCCTTCATCGATTCAAACATTGATTAAAATCTTTCTTTTTGTGGAGGTTGATTCAACAAAACCAACATATACTAGTTTTTACCTGTTCAACGGGTCCAACTTGTCTTGAGGCAATTACACAAACCTGTATCCAAAAAATTGTTCAAATTCTATATTAAGTTGCAAAAGCTACATTGTTAAGGAAAAATGAGTGATGTCAAAAGCCTTACTGTTGGCATCACAATCATGGCTCCAGGTACAAACAAAGTGGTGACATAAGGAACCCTGCCACAAAGACAAACACACAAATGCAAACCATATATTGAGATTGAACATTGACCCTCAATTTCATTATATGCCAAGATCAATTGATTAGGGTTTTCATTAGAAACAAAATCAAGAAGACTAAAACATGCAAGTGATCCATACCATTGGTGTTTCAGTTGAAAAGCATATCATAGAATAGATCTGAGTAGAATCCTATTCAGACTTAGCTATTGAGGAAAAGTCAACTAAGAGAAGGAGATCACAATATCACCAGATATGGTGGGTGATCTTAAACGTTTTAACTAAGTTGTATAAACACAGGGCATTTGGTCTAGTGGTATGATTCTCGCTTTGGGTGCGAGAGGTCCCGAGTTCGATTCTCGGAATGCCCCTCATTGACTTTTCTTTTAAGTAAATGATCTAAAACATCACATCCCTATTAAGTCCAGTTTTATCACAGACAGATGTTGTTTCGAGTGAAATTTCAGCGCGAGAACTTCTTTTTTACTTTTAAGAAAATACTAGAAGTTTCATTATTAAATGATTAATGCAAAAGAAAACAAGAGCATACCTCTGTCACATCCAATCAATCATATAGAGAGGAGAGGACCATCATGTTTTGTCAGCTGCAGAAACACCAAACGAATTTTGATTCACCATTCAACACAAAAAGCAAAGGGAAGCAATAGACGGAAAGAATGAAAACAGAAAGCATTAAAGAAAAGGGCATTTGGTCCAGTGGTAAGATTCTCGCTGCTTTTATCACGAGAGAGGTCCAAAGTTCGTTTCTCGGAAAGCCTTACTGACATTTTCCTTAGTGAATGTGTTCAAACCAAAATGAGATATCATATACATGACCAAAGAGGTTTCCTTTCTGGCTCCATTATCTACCATACATTTTAAAAGCAGTCTAACAAAAGAAATTATATAGACCAGGGTTTTAGCAAAATAACTCAAAATTAAGATTTGTCAAATCTTAGATGCACAAGCCATGAAGCCAATTGAAAAATGAAATGAAGACAGGACTAATGCTTTTTTTTTTTTTCCTTTTTGCAGTTAAAGCAGTTGGACCAATATTTACTTGGAGTATTTACGTCCAGAATACGTTACAAACCATAGATCCACTATCTGACGAGAAATGGAAGAGAGCATTTCATTGGAATATCAGTTGAAACATAGATCAGATCTAGGAACATCCTACTAAGACTAAAATATTTATTTAACAGAAGTCAACAAAGACAAGGAGATCAAAATATGAAAAATTCTCAATTTGGTTATCAAGTGGGCATTTGGTCTAGTGGTATGATTCTCGCTTAGGGTGCGAGAGGTCCCGAGTTCAATTCTCGGAATGCCCCCCTTTGTATTTTTCTATTAATTTTCTTAAGAATTCTTTTTAAGAACTTTGAAAAGCAAGAGTTCTATTAAGAACGCTGTGAATGCAATATAGAATGCATTGGCTGAACAACATAATAGAAGAAACATGGCATTTGGTCTAGTGGTACCACTGTTTCATGTCCAAAACAGATGTTCAAAATGCCACCTCAGATTCATTGCAGAAAGATTTGACTTTGTGACAGATCATATTCATCATTTCAACAATGTGATTCATTTACCTACAACTCCACCAAAATTTTTTTACTAACAATCCACCAGAATATCAAGTGATAGAATTTCACATGGTTTCAGTAACAGTTCCAGGAAACAGAAATAAAATTAAGATTGAATTAAAGCCAACAATACATGTCTAGATTCATCAGGAAAGAGCTACTTCAGTAGGAGGATAAGTCTTGGGTGTACAATAAAACTCATTCCGTTTACAAGAAAGGATGTTCAACACTAAACATAGTGCTTGAACCAAAACAAACATCAAGAAGAGAGCATTTAGGACAAGACATGGGTATGGTTTCTATCCTAAGAATGCCCTTCGGTGAGTTTGGTTCAAAAATGATAGGATACAGACTTCTCTGCCTTAATTTTAACTTAGAAGAGGCGACGACTAAACAATGCACAATTGCACTGCATTCTTAGGAAACAGAAGAAACGTGTCGCTGGAAGGTTCTCCAAACGCCGAAGACGTAATTCCTCAGTCGAAGTAGCTGTGAGTGAGAAGAAGCTTTTACGTGGGCTTAGAGGAGCTCCATTTGAGGTTTATAAGAAAGTGTTTCAACTGTTGATTGGGGCCCAAAAAGCAAAAAAGAAATAAGATAAACGTAGATTTAAATTACGAGCCGTCTCTTATTTATCAATCCATAGGAGACGCCTAACCACATGTCGAGTGTGCATTTGCTATTTTTTTTTATGACCACGCTTAAACCGATCTATATGCGACCGCCTTTTTTATACCAAAGTAAATTAGGAAAACACATTGACCTATATATATATATGTAAACAAATCACAAATCCACAACAAGCCTTTTTTAACTTGAACAACCAGATAACTCTACAACCTGATCGAGCTTCTCTTCGACAATGGCTAATACTTGTAGAATCAGCTTCATCTGCATAATGATCCTCTTGGTGTTCACCAATCACTTAGCTCTTTCTTCTTCTGCACGCCTCCGATTAGGTCAAGATCTTGTTCACGTGAAGCAACACAATCTCTTGAGATTTGATGAGATTGAGAAACATGATAGGGCACGTCTCGCTTACTTGTTTGGCATGATTGATGAGGCCGAGACCAATCGGGTTGAGGAGGTTGTTTGGACCGACCGCTTCAGTGGTGCTGACTAAAGTATACATTAAAAGGTCTCATAACCCATGATGAGTCTGCTTTTAGGATGCTTATTAACAAGAACATTACATCTTCATATGGGTGCAGATTAAGTCATTGAATCGATAACATCATCTTTATTTGCAAGTTTGCTGTAAATTTTTTTTTTCTTCTGCTGTCGTTTTGTTTACCGTAATTAGATTTAGGGTTTCACACTTAGGATTGAAACTCGATTAAGATAATATAAATAAACCCCCCACTTTTTAGTATGACAATTTTCTTACCGTCTGTCTTAATTGTTATGCACTTTAACAATTATATTTGTTACATTCTTTGACAAGATTGGATCTTGGTCGAGTATATAGATCTGTTTAGCCTAGTATATCCAATGAAACATATTACATCTCTAGGGTACAATAACATAGAAATATAATTGTTGAGAGTGAAGTACCTCATATCTACTTGGCAATTACTGGATTGACCCCAATCCTGTATTGTATATTAATGTTTGTTCTTCAAGCTTTGAATAGATACAATTTTTAAAAATAAATGTGACATTAAATTCGTAATATTTCATTCTTAGTAGATTTTTAAGTCCATTTTCTTTCTCGTGGCCAATTATTTATTTATCACATAAATTCATTTCAATGAATCAATGGACGACTTGAATGGTGGAGGGGTGTATAAACTATAAAGTATAAACCTCATTACCTTTACCACTAATTATTTATATCATCTTTTACTCATACCTGTAATTGAATGTTATTAGTAGACTTTTCGTATTATGGAAATGTGGACAAGTCACTGCATGATAAATAACTGACAACATTTCCATTAGGGGAACAGTGCACAATGTGAACAACCAGAGTTCTGTTTCTTGTTGTGTTCTCATTTATCTTCGCCCCAAGTCAATAGTCAAACTCCAAATGTCTTTCTCGGTCAACTCTCTTCCTCGTCCTTTTAATCTCTCGCAAACAGAAGAATCCAGATCCCTCACAGATTACCTGAGAACTCTCCGGCAACAAACAAAAAAGAAATGGAAACTTCCCGTTTTACCCTTCCCTTTCTTCTCGTGGCCTTCTCCTTCCTCCTCTCTCTCTCCGCCCAAATGACCGGAAACTTCAAATGCGGCGAAGTCGGTGACTCAAACTCCACGTGTCGCTCTCTAGTCGGTTACTCCAGCAAGAACGCCACAACGTATGGCAATATCCAAACCCTCTTCTCCGTCAAGAAGCTCCGTTCGATCCTCGAAGCAAACAACCTCCCACTCTCCACCCGACGCGACCAGCGCGTGAACCCGAACCAGGTCGTACGCGTCCCGGTCCCATGCTCTTGCTCAAACGGAACCGGCGTCTCGAACCACGTCCCGATGTACACCGTTAAGCCGGGAGACGCGCTCTTCTACATCGCATCTGAGGTTTTCGGAGGGTTGCTTCTTTTCCCGAAGATCAGTGAGATGAACAACATTTCCGACCCAGACAAAATCGAGATCGGTCAAAGGTTTTGGATCCCTTTGCCTTGTAGCTGCGATGAATTGGACGGTCAAGATGTTGTCCACTATGCACACGTGGTCAAATCCGGAAGCTCGCTCGGTGCGATCGCAGCTCAGTTTGGAACGGACAACACGACGTTGGCTCGGCTCAATGGGATCTCCGGCGATGCTGAGCTCCTCGCTGATCACCCTCTCAACGTCCCTCTCAGAGGTACAAGAGAAAATTAAAATTTAAGACTTTTGAAAATTGAAAAGTCTGTGATAGTTTATATGTAATAAAGGAAGTGGAAAGTCTATGACTTTAGCAGTTTTTCATTGGACAAATCTAGCTGAGTTTGAGTTTTTAGTACTAATTGGTGATTGGGTGAAAGAAAGTTAAGAACTTTTAACTTTAATTGCAGCTTGTAACTCTTCGGTGAGGGATGACTCGTTGGATGCTTCTTCAATGCTTCTGCCTAACGGCTCATACTCCATCACTGCAAACGATTGCATCAGGTGCTCTTGTGAAGCTTCTAACAATTGGACGTAAGTGAATGGATAATCTTGGAGTTGTGTTTGTCCAATATGATAAGATTGGGGTTTGATAGATTCTGATGGTTTTGGTTTTGTTGTTCTGTGATCAGTTTAAGCTGTGAAGCCTCTCAGCTTAAGCCTTCGACCTGGCAAACATGCCCGTCTCCACGATGCGAAGGAGCAGAGAATCTGTCTCTAGGTAACACGACTAATACCTCTTGCGGACCTCGTTCATGCGCCTATGCTGGTTACTCCAACCAGACAATCTTTGCAGCACTTTCTGCAGATTCCTGTTCAGGTTTGTTTGATTCAGGTTTCTGCATGTTTTGTTATTGTGTCGTGGCGATTAATGAGTTAATAATAATAATAATCTGGTTTCACTCTCTGATGAACAGATTCTAGTGGCTCTGGACCTCCTGGTAACTATGCTTCAACGCTCAGCTCAAGCTTCAGTTTTGTGATGGTGTTGATTCAGTGTGCTCTGCTCTGTCTATGTCTTCTCTAGTTACTGTAATGGTGTTGTGTTTGTGAGTGTGGATCTTAGTACAGTTCGGATTGAAATAAAAATATCTTCCACTTGAATCATGGCTATTCTGTGTTTGTATTGATAATGTACTTCAACTTTTGACAAAGATGTGGTAACAAAACCAGAAAACAGTAAAGCTTTTTACAAGAAGTTAAAAGTAATTCTTCTTGGGAGAGCATAATCGCAATTTAAGCGACAAGACAATCAATAAAAAAAAAATTAACAAGAAAACCATGTCTTTGTGTGTTTAGTGGAGATTTCGAAACCCAATTCGAGTCATGTCGAAAGAATGTGGAAAAGTAGAGGTACAAAACCATACACCAGAGTGTGTGAATCATACTACTTTTCTCGAGTTGTGATGGTTACGCAAGTGGAATTTGGAATTGTTCAAGTCAATCCAAACTTTGCAATGACTGCGTCAACGACCACTTTAAAGAACACAAATATCAGACATTTGATCAATGAGAATCAATACCAGACAACCTAATATTCAAAGAGGCACTAAGTTTTACATCACTCAAGTTCTCACTGTTACTTTTACGGACAAGGAAAGGAGAAACATAGTTTGATCTTGTTCAAGAGCTGCTCGACGATACCAATCACCTAAGAGAAGAAATAATCTTGCTACCAAATTGAATCACCACTTGGAATCATTCTTTTAGATAAAGGCTAATGAATCAAGAGCAATCTAAAGAAAGGCCATATATATAAATGATGTACGAACTAAAACTAAGCTACTTCTGTCTGCTTCCAAAATAAAACAAAACAAAGAACAAAAAAAAAAAAAAAGTTGACCGCCGAGAGGAACAACCGTGAACGTTCCAAAGATCTCTGATTCCTTCGACTAGAAGAAATTTGGCAGCAACCCATTACCTACCGAGACGAAAGAAAAGTAAAACAATCGCAAAGATCAAGTTTTTATCTCCGAATCAAGAAAATGCGAATGCTCCACAATTGAATTCAAGATGCAATCAAAGAGCGTCGTCGGTTTACCTCCGGCGTTCACCTTCTTCCCAAGCCTGAACACACCAACAAAGACCTTCACTTTCCATCAAGTCTTGGTTCTCATCATCACCTTCGTAGCCTACGCTTCGTTTCACGCCTCTCGTAAACCTCCAAGCATCGTCAAGAGCGTTCTTGGACCTTCCGTTGCAGAATCAAATTCCACTTCGATCGATAATGGATGGGCTCCGTTTAACGGAACCGAAGGGACGCAGAGACTCGGCGAGCTCGATCTTGCTTTCCTTTCGTCGTACGCTCTGGGTATGTACTTCGCAGGTCATTTAGGAGATAGAATCGATTTGAGGCTGTTTCTTGTGTTTGGTATGATGGGAAGTGGGATCCTCACTGTTGTGTTCGGGTTAGGGTATTGGATGGATGTGCATTTGCTTGGGTTTTACATGACTGTTCAGATTGTTTGTGGTTTGTTTCAATCTATTGGGTGGCCTTGTGTTGTCTCTGTCGTTGGGAATTGGTGTGGGAAAGAGAAACGTGGGTTGATCATGGGTGTGTGGAACTCTCATACATCTGTTGGGAACATTGTTGGCTCGGTTGTAGCTTCCTCGGTGCTTGATTCCGGATGGGGATGGTCTTTTGCCTTGCCTGGTCTGTTGGTGATTGTGTCTGGATTCGTTGTGTTTATGTGTCTTGTTGTGAGTCCTCATGATTTGGGGTTTGAAGAACCTGGAAAAGAGATTGAGATGAGTTTAGCTGAGAATGTATCAGAGGAAGAAACTCTGAGAAAAACTGAAGCTGATGATGTAGGGCTTCTTGAAACTGTTGAACTGAATGATGATGAAGATTCTTTGTCAGCTATTGGTTTTCTCGAAGCGTGGAGATTGCCTGGTGTTACTCCTTTCGCTTTCTGCTTGTTCTTCTCCAAACTCGTAGCTTACACATTCCTCTATTGGTTACCATACTACTTAAGGCACCAAGGTAAGCTTCGTTTCTTTCATGTTATTAGCTGAAACCTAGTACGAACTCATGTTCTTTCTTTTACTCACTATGTTTCGGAAAACAGCTGTTGCGGGTGTTTATCTCTCCCACAAAACCGCTGGGATTCTCTCGACGGTATTTGACATTGGAGGAGTGTTTGGTGGAATATCAGCAGGGTTCATCTCCGATAAAATCAAAGCACGTGCACTCACATCAATCGCGTTCTTGTCGCTCTCAATTCCTGCCTTGATCATGTACAGAACCTATGGGAGTGTGTCCATGTTCATCAACATAGGTTTGATGCTTATATCCGGGTTATTGGTGAATGGTCCTTACGCACTCATAACGACAGCAGTTGCAGCTGATCTTGGAACACAAGACTCCATTCGAGGGAACGGTCGGGCGTTGGCGACAGTAACAGCTATTATAGACGGTACTGGTTCGGTTGGGGCAGCTCTGGGACCGTTGCTCGCTGGTTATATATCGAGCAGAGGGTGGAACAGTGTTTTTTTCATGCTTATTGTCTCGATTTTCTTTGCGGGTTTGTTCTTGGTTCGGCTTGCAAAGGCTGAGATCAAAGAGATGAGTAGTTCAGGAGAATTGGTAGCGTCTAGTGGTCCTTAAGGCTGATGATGATTTTGATCCCAAGAGGATTTTTGTATACCAATGTATTATTCAGGTGTATAGATTCAAACCAAACCGTACAATACAAATTATAAGACACCACCTTGATTTGTTTACTACAATCTTAGTATAGACGAAGTACTTTTCAGTTGAAGCATCGCATACCGTCATGATATAAACGTTTAGAAGAAACAAGAAAAAAAACGCTGCGTTTCTGCTCTGAGGCGATTTAGAGGAGATTAGGTTTTCGTCTTGCCGCCTTAGCCAAGGCACCTCTGCCGGCGTTTTCCATGACGTCGTCGGAGGCAAGTGGGAGTATGTCACCGGAGGTTGGCCCTCCATCTCCTCAAACCAGCCAGGCAGCTCCGACTTGGGCGGCCATGGTTCAGAATCAAAAGGTTTTAACGCACTATGAGATGGAGTTCTCTCTACAGGATGGAGTGGGATCAATCGAGATTCCGGAGGAAGTTTATAATGATCCGTCCCCGCTGTGGGAGGATTTTCTTATTGGGCGGTTCCTAGCAAAAGCTCCGCATATTGCTAAAGTTCATGCTATTGTAAACAAAATCTGGGCACTGGGAGATAAAGCTAAGATGATTTGATGTTTTTCAAATAAACGCAACAACAATGAAGTTTAGGATCACGAATCCAACAATACGCAATCGAGTGGTAACGAGAGGTATGTGGAATTTGGCTGACATACCTGTTATTATGTCAAAGTGGTCGCCTCTTGAGGAAGAAAATCAACCGGAAGTGAAATCAGTACCAATGTGGGTTCATCTGAAAAACGTTCCCATGAACATGTTCTCTTGGAAGGGACTAAGTTTCATCGCAAGTCCAGTGGGAATGCCGGGGAGACTGCACCCGGAAACAGCTCAATGTGTGGATTTTAAGGTAGCAAAGGTTTTTGTCAAAGCTGACTTAACCAAGGAGCTTCCTAAGTCTATGAATTTTACTTTCAAGGGCAAAGAAACGTTGGTGAGATATGAGTATCCTTGGCTACCTAACAAATGCTCCCACTGCTCAAAATGGGGTCATTTAGCTACGGTTTGTCTAGCAAAGTTAAACATTGGGGAAACACCTGTTTCTACTACAAATAATTCGGATAATTCTACTCCAAAGACAAAGATCCAAGAGAAAGGTGAAATGAATCCAAATGTTGAAAGAAGTAAACAAGATCTAGAAGTGATTAATGTGACTGTTTCAGGGAAATCTGCGGTTGAGGTTCTTGAGACAGAGGATATTGTGGCTGTAAGCGAAAACTCTCCATTGATGGATGGTATTGCTGCTCTTGATCTCTCGACTATAGCGAGTAATACAGAGAAAACAGAGGAACATCAACATGAGGATCGAGGATGGACAACAGTAACCCCCGGGAAGGCTGGACGTTCACCAGAAAAATCGGTAAAGAATCTAGAATTTGGTCAAGTCTCGATTCTCTCAAAATCGAAATTCGCTGTTCTCAGCAATGCTGAGGAGGAAGAAGGAGAAATTCTGGACATAGACTCGGGTACAGAGGGAAATAAAACTCAGGAAACATCATCTCAAACGGAGGTACCGTTTGTTTTAGCGACTCAAGCTAAGGGAGAAAGGTTGATCCGTCAATCATATCCTCGAGAATCAAAAGAAAACCATAAGGTTTTAAACATGAATGTTCAAAAGCAAAAGGATACAGGTCCAAAAGCTAAGAACAAAAAAGATCCTAAACGAAAACTCTGATGTCTGGTTTCTTCTGGAATATTAGAGGTTTCAACAAACCTGAGAAGCATACAGTTGTAAAGAAGTGGATTCATCAGAACGGTCTGCAATTTGGATGTTTGTTGGAGACAAGAGTAACGGAAAGAAGATCTATGAGGATTGCTTCATCAGTTTTTCGAAATTGGTCCTTTCTATCTAATTACGAACATAATAGACTTGGAAGAATATGGGTGGTATGGAGCCCGAAAACAAGAGTCACGCCTTGTTATAAAAGCAGTCAGATGATCACTTGTTCTATTCTGCTAGAAGGTATGGATGAGGAATTTTTATGCTCCTTTATTTACGCTTCAAACACTATGGAGGAGAGAAAAGAGCTATGGGAGGATCTCAAAAATCATCACTCGTCACAGGTTTACCGGGATAAGCCTTGGCTAACATTTGGTGACTTTAATGAATTTCTCGATACAGATGAGCATTCGGAAGCCATGGGGACAGCGGCTATCCCTGGCATGACAGACTTTCAAAATCTCGTCCAACATTGTTCCTTGATGGACATGCAATACCAAGGTCCGCTTTACACATGGACTAATAAGAGGGAAGAAGGATTGATTTGTAAGAAGCTTGATCGATCTCTGATGAACATGAGTTGGCTAAGAAAGTATCCCCAAGCATACAGTGTTTTTGAATCAGGAGGATGCTCAGATCATCTCAGATGCCGCATAAGAATCAATGCAGAGCCAATAAGGCCACGTCGTCCTTTTAAATTCATAAATGCAGTGGCTGATCATCCAGAGTTTCTTACTACGGTGCAGTCTTATTGGGAGAATACAGAGAAGATTTTTAATTCAACATCTGCACTATTTCGATTCTCCAAAAAACTCAAAGAACTCAAGCACAGTCTTAAGAAACTGAGTAAGGAAAAGTTTGGAAAAATCAAGGAGAAAACTAAAGAGGCCTACGAGAAGCTTTGTGCTTTGCAGTTGAGCACTATGCACAACCCTGATTCAGTTGCTATTCAGGAAGAGAAGAGAGCTTATGATAGATGGTCCCTGCTATCGCAGATTGAGGAGAAAGTTATAAGCCAACAGGCAAAGCTTCATTGGCTGAACATTGGTGATGGAAATAATAAACAGTTCTATAATGCAGCAACGGTCAGAGCCGTCAGAAACACGATTAGCGAAATCAAAAGATCAGATGGCACGATTGCAGACTCGCAAGAAGACATAAAAATGGAAGCAGTGGATTATTTTCAAGGTTTTTTGACTCACCAGGATATGAACTATAAGGGGATTACGGAAACAGAGTTGAAATCAATCTTGGGATTCGAGTGTGATGCTCAGGATCAAGCTATGCTTATGCAAGAGGTTACTGAAGAGGAAATCCAGAAGGTGTTGTTCTCGATGGCTAAGAACAAATCACCGGGTCCAGACGGTTATAGTGCAGAATTTTTTACAGCAGCCTGGCCAATAATCCGACAAGATTTTGTGATATCTATTCAGTCTTTCTTTGCGACAGGATACCTTCCAAAAGGGGTAAACTCAACTATTCTCGCTCTAATTCCTAAAAAGGAAGATGCTTCCCATATGAAGGATTATCGCCCTATATCTTGCTGTAATGTCCTCTACAAAGTCATATCTAAGCTATTAGCCAAAAGGCTCAAGAGAATTCTTCCGAAATTTATCTTGCCGAATCAATCAGCCTTTGTGAAAGATAGGCTGCTCATGGAGAATGTATTGCTAGCCTCAGAACTAGTGAAAAGCTATAATAAACCGTCCATCTCAGCTCGTTGTGCCGTAAAGATAGATATAGCGAAGGCTTTCGACTCGGTCCAATGGTCCTTTCTCCTCTCTACACTATCCGTTATTGGGCTCCCGGAAAAATTTATATTATGGATTCAGAGATGTGTATCTATGGCGTCTTTTTCAGTGCAAGTGAATGGTGAACTTGCTGGTTATTTCAATAGCAAGAGAGGGATCCGTCAGGGCTGCTCCTTATCACCATATCTCTTTGTCATCTGTATGCAAGTGTTGTCTCGGAAGCTAGATATTGCTGCAGCAAATCATGCGTTTGGTTACCATCCATACTGCAGTGCTCTCAACCTTACTCACTTATGTTTTGCAGACGACATGCTTGTATTCTCGGACGGGAAGAAACAGTCTATAGAAGGGATACTCAAAGTGTTTAAGGAGTTTGCGGAAGCTTCGGGATTGAACATAAGTCTCGAAAAATCCACTCTGTTTATGGCGGGAGTGGCTGAGTCTGCACGAGAGTCGATTCTCAATGAGTTTCCGTTTGAAGCTGGTAGCCTTCCAGTAAGATATCTTGGCCTCCCCCTGATGACAAAGAGAATGAGTGTATCAGATTATACTCCCCTCATTGAAAAGATCAAGAAGCGTATCAGTTCCTGGACAGTGCGACACCTCTCCTTTGCAGGACGTCTACAGCTAATTGCTTCGGTAATTCAATCATTGACAAATTTTTGGCTATCTGCTTTTAAGCTTCCAAAACGCTGCACTGAGGAAATTGACCGCCTCTGCTCAGCTTTCTTGTGGTCTGAACCAGAACTTAATACACATAAAGCAAAGGTGGCTTGGTCTGATGTGTGTAAGCCAAAGATAGAAGGAGGATTGGGTCTACGCTCTCTCTCGGAGGTAAACAAAGTCTGCTGTCTCAAGCTAATATGGCGCATCCTGAGTGCTAAACAGTCTCTGTGGGTTAAATGGATTCATAAATATCTGATTCGTAAGAATTTTCTTTGGTCTATCAGCGAATCAAGTTCACTGGGTTCCTGGATGTGGAAAAAACTTTTGAAATACAGAGACTTGGCTTTCCCCTTTACGAAAGTTAAAATCGGAAATGGAGAAACAACTTCCTTTTGGTTTGATTCTTGGTCTTCTTTAGGACGACTTATCGATATCATAGGCCTCCGCGGAACCTCTGACTTAGGAATTGGTATTCATGCCACAGTCCGAGAAGCAGTCCGGCATAGGGAACAACACCATAGACAAACGGCTCTGAATTTGATAGAAACAGAGATAACTCTGTTAAAACAGACCGATTTTAGTACCACGGCCGATGTTCAACTCTGGAAACGAGGGGAGGATAGTTACCAGAACAGGTTTAGTACCAAGAAAACCATGATGTTGATGCGGGAACAACATCCTCATGTTACTTGGTATAAGGCGATTTGGTTTGTCAACGCAACACCCAAGTTTTCATTTACCATGTGGTTGGCGACGCGCAACAGGCTAGCTACAGGTGACCGTTTGCTAAATTGGAATGTGAATGCAGTTGGGTCATGCATCTTCTGCAGCGCTCAGCTTGAGACACGGGATCATATCTTCTTCACATGTCCTTACTCGGGAGGGGTATGGCAACGACTGGTAATGCGGTTGCTAGGTTCAGCTTTCACTGGGAACTGGGGGCAGTTAGTGGAACTTGCGCAAGGCTATACTCTGGACCAGACAACCCTTTTCCTCTTCCGTTATACCCTCCAGGCCACGGTTTTCAAGATTTGGACAGAGCGCAATGGAAGAAGACACGGCGAGACTGCTCTTCCAATGGAGCATATGGTTCGCAACATTGACAAACTGATGTGTAATCGCATTCTTTCTCTTAGACTTCTGGGTAGACAAGGCCTTGAAGACGCAATGGAAAGATGGTTTGCGACAAGATAAGGCTCACTGTTCTGTATTTCTTCTCTACTCTCTGCTAATTCATCAAAAACATTTATGCTTTCTGGTTTATAAAGAATAGCTGCAGAAACTGTAAAACACGATTTTTTTGTTTTGAATAATTTTAACATTCTTTCGAAAAAAAAAAAAAAGCATCGCATACCAATGTATTATCAGGTTTTCGTCTGATTATCTCTCCAGCTTCACGCTCTTGCCAACAATGGGACCCCAACGCATATACTCTCTTGTGCTGAGTTCTAACCACAATGACTCAAGAATCCTTTGACACTTTCATGTGACAATATCTCCCACTGGTCCACCCAATCTGTCACTATCATGCCAGTCTCTCTAATTCTATCTTTGAATCCTTTTCCAACAATCTCTTCCACGTCTTTTCTTGTGACCCATAGAAAGTTTACCTTAAGAAATCAAACACCATGAAATAAAACATTTTAAGTTATTAATTCAACATATGCATTCATATATAAAAACATGCATATCGTACACTTAATACCTAACGTGTACCATTTGGTTGAAATTTGGGCCGGGTTGAAATCAGCCCAAAAAGGAATTAGGGTTATATATTATATATTATCGGAAGGATAAAAGAAATCGAGTAAAAGCACAAAAGAGAAGTCCGTGGTTTTGGGGGAGGCAAAAACTGGTAAGGTAGTTATGGCGAGAGCGAGATCGAAGTGGAAGGCAAGGTTAGAGAAGAAGAGGAAAAAGGAGCAAAAGAGGAAGAAGCAGGCTATTGCTGAGCTTGAGTACAAAGGGAAGTGGAAAGAGCGAGAGGAGAAGAAGAAGAAGAAGGAGATGGCTAGCCTCAAGATGAAGATGCCTCTTGTTTCTTAGTTCTTTTTTTGGTTGAATAATTTAACATTCTTTCGATATAAAAAAAATAAGAAGAAGAAAGAGAAAGAGGAGGAGAAACAGAGGTTTGTTGCGTCTGGATGCGTATATTGTCAAGTGTGAGGCTTATTATTCGCGTCGAGTGTGGAAATCAGATGTCATTAAACTAAGTCTCTCTCTATCTTTCTTTCTCGTACGTAAGCTTCTTATGTGTGTTGGTGTCTTAATTAGGGGTTCGACGTCGATGGTTTGAATTTACCCACCGCTCAGAAAATGGTAGAGAGATACAATAGGCAAGGCACGTTTACGTTGACGCCTAGCTCGTATTATGTAACTTTGCTTGCATTGGATCCAGCTACGGGTGAAGTGGTACCTTTTCAGGCTAGTAGTCACGAAAGAACAAAGCACAAGTTGTATGTCAGGTTCTATGTTGCTACACCTCAAAAGTGGTTTAAAATTACTTTTCATTATTCAAGAAGTACAAGAACAACAACAAAAAGCAGAGCATGTGGATCCTTTCCTTTCTCAGGTTCATATCCAAGAGCAAGTGCGCTCTCTCTCTCTCTCTCCAGCTCCACGCGCTTGCTCTTCTCCTTTACGGTTAACTCTCTGCCTCAGCAGCTTCCCTGACTAAACGCTTTTACTCTTCCCGGCTCTGCCGCTCCATTGCCTTATCATCAGAACGAAAGAAAGATGCCACCAAATTTAGACAAAAGGCTAATGATAAGATCTTGTAAAAGCAGCATCTTGTTCCTCTCTCCCAGGCGCAAAATTGTTTCTTCTTTCCACATGACTCAACTGTAGCAGTTACCAGTTATATCTTCTGCCACTCTATGAGCAAAGCTTTTGGGTCCCTCAGAGGGACTTAGGAGATAAAAGTAGTAAATACCAAGATGCTGAGTCCCTCTTTACCCGCCAAGCAACATTAAGAACTACTTCTCCTGTCCTGCTACTCAAACTCGTAAAAGCTCAAACACAGAGTTCCCTGTTCTTTTATGCAAATACCAATCACCTTAGAGAAGTAATAATCTTGTTACCAGGTTCACAGCCAAAGCTACCTCAAGTCGAGAAATTACATCTTCCATCAGTCTATTGCAGTATAGGCTAGTGCTAGTCAATGAAGAGAAATCTAAGATTGGCCATATATAATCAGACAGAATAATGATTGTTTCTTTACCAGCCGAAGGAGAGCAATCATGTGGTTAGGCTTGAAGGCGTACTGCTCCCACAAAATCAGAGGCAATGACTTTCCGAAGAGACCACCGACACAAGCCGAGCCCATGACTCAGAAGGAGAACCATGAACTGATACAGAAGGATGCAGTCGAGCTTCAGTGTTTCATTAATTGGAGATGGTTCGAGTGGGAAACACGAGAGTGACTCAGAGTTATGAGTTTGCCTTCCCCGCTTTGAAGAATGAATGAGTATACAGATATACTAGACATATCTGCTTCTTTGCATAATGACTGCAAAAAGAAAAAACATATACAAATCGATTAACACCAAAGCATTGACTGGATTTGTTGAATGTGAAAGAAGAAGCTATTCATCATGCTAGTTCTGAATTTGTACCAAAAACCAAAAAAAAAACGCAGGGAGGTTCCATGAAAGTGAGAAACAGGTTGAACTTGGCAAGTCCATCCGAGAAGCAGATAGAATGGGAATTCTGAAATTCTAGGATCTTAAAAAGCTGTTCAAGTTCGAGGGACAGAGGCAAAAGATACAGCCTTTTTAGCGACTTGCATCTTGTGTTATGCACCGGAATGAGACAAGATACTTGACAGACATGAGACACACCTCCTTAGACACGACATGAACTCATCATCTTAGACGATTAGACCCACGCATAAAGCACCACTAATGATAGAATTCTAATCAAAAGTTGAGATCATTCAGGACCACAGTGAATTGAACCTAAAAATTGAATGGAATTGAATTGATTCCTAAATCTTCTTCTTCTTCTAGACATGAATACAGAAAGACGGAAGAGAAAAAAGAAGAAGAGTGTTTTATACGCAAACAAAAATTTACAATTGGAGGAAGAATACTATTATAGACCTAGACATGAATAACCTAAAAAGATTGTTTCTTTTTCATACCCAGAATTTAGATAAAGGATTCGAGGACTCTACACTATCTCACCTTCCTCAAGATCATCATCATCATCATCATGGTTAGGGCTAGGAGGAGACGTTACCAGATAAAAATCGTCGTCGCAATCACCGTCGGGTTTTAAGACGAGGCCCAACTTCTTAAACAAGGAACGATCCCTCGACATACGAGAGCCACCGCATACACAATCTCTCACTATCATGCCACTCTCTCTAATTCTATCTTTGAATCCTTTTCCAACAATCTCTTCCACGTCTTTTCTTGTGACCCATAGAAAGTTTAACTTTAGAAATCAAACACCATGAAATAAAACATTTTAAGTTATTAATTCAACAGATGCATTCATATATAAAAACATGCATATCGTACACTTAATACCTAACGTGTACCATTTGGTTGAAATTTGGGCCAGGTTGAAATCAGCCCAAAAAGGAATTAGGGTTATATTATATATTATCGGAAGGATAAAGAAATAGAGTAAAAGAGAAGCCCGTGGTTTTGGGGGAGGCAAAAACTGGTAAGGTAGTTATGGCGAGAACGAGATCGAAGTGGAAGGCAAGGTTAGAGAAGAAGAGGAAGAAGGAGCAAAAGAGGAAGAAGCAGGCTATTGCTGAGCTTGAGTACAAAGGGAAGTGGAAAGAGCGAGAGGAGGAGAAGAAGAAGAAAGAGATGGCTAGCCTCAAGATGAAGATGCCTCTTGTTTCTTAGTTCTTCTTTGAAATATCTCTGCTTTCTCTTTTATAAAAGCGATGCAATTTTTTTTGGTCGAATAATTTAACATTCTTTACCAGCCGAAGGAGAGCAATCATGTGGTTAGGCTTGAAGGCGTTGCTCCCATAAATTCAGAGGCAATGACTTTCCGAAGAGACCACCGACACAAGCCGAGCCCATGACTCAGAAGAAGAACCATGAACTGATACAGAAGGATGCAGTCGAGCTTCAGTGTTTCATTAATTGATGATGGTTCGAGTGGGAAACACGAGAGTGACTCAGAGTTATGAGTTTGCCTTCCCCGCTTTGGAGGATGAATGAGTATACAGATATACTAGACATATATCTTGACGTGCTTCTTTGCATAATGACTGCAAAAAAAAGAACATATACAAATCGATTAATCCCAAAGCATTGACTGGATTTGTTGAATGTGCAAGAAGAAGCTATTCATCATGCTAGTTCTGAATTTGTACCAAAAACCAAAAAAAGAAACGCAGGGAGGAAAGTGAGAAACAGCTTGAACTTGGTAAGTCCATCCCTGGAGCAGATACAATGGGAATTTTGAAATTCTAGGATCCTAAAAAGCTGTTTAAGTTGGAGGACAGAGGCAAAAGATACATCCTTTTTAGCGACTTGCATCTTGTGTTATGTACCGGAATGAGAGAAGACACTTGACAGACATGAGACACACCTCCTTAGACATGACATGAACTCATCATCGATCTTAAACGATTAGACCCACGCATAAAGCACCACTAATGATAGAATTCTAATCAAAGTTGAGATAATTCAGGACCACAGTGAATTGAACCTAAAAATTGAATGGAATTGAATTGATTCCTAAATCTTCTTCTTCTTCTAGACATGAATACAGAAAGAAGGAAGAAAAAAAAAGAAGAAGAGTGTTTTATACGCAAAAAAAATTTACAATTGGAGGAAGAATACTATTATAGACCTAGACATGAATAACCTAAAAAGATTGTTTCTTTTTCATACCCAAAACTTATATAAAGGATTCGAGGACTCTACACTATCTCACCTTCCTCAAGATCATCATCATCATCATCATGTTTAGGGCTAGGAGGAGATGTTACCAGATAAAAATCGTCGTCGCAATCAACGTCGGGTTTTAAGACGAGGCCCAACTTCTTAAACAAGGAACGATCCCTCGACATACGAGAGCCACCGCATAGATTCACTAACTCCGTCGCAGCCGAGTGACTATTGTAGTAGTTGGACTTGGCTTCCTCTGCCATCTTCTCCAAGGAAAGCCTCTCCTGCACTCGAGCTCTCTGCCTCATGGCTCTTGCTTCGATCACAGCCTTCGCTTCCTCGTGCTGTTTCCGAAGCTTCTCTCTACTTAACCTCGCCGCACCATCGTTGCCTCTCCCCTCCACGATTCTCTTCGATTTCACGATTATATCTGAGAATCGAATCATCATATTCGCCGCACGAACCGATGTCGCCATCACTTGAGATCAAACGAGTGAAGAACGCAAAAGCAAAGCAACTATTAGGGTTTTGTTTTGTTAATCTGACTTTTGTTTATTTTGGGGAGTGGATCAGAGTATTTATAGACCCTAGTCAGAAAAAGGAAACTGAGTGAAGAAAAAAGGAAATTGTGTGAAGGAAAAAGGAAATTGTGTGAAGAAAAATGGAAATTTGTGTGACGAGAAAAAGGAAATTGTGAAAACACGAAAAATAAAAAAATAAAAAAATAAAAAAATGGAAAATGTGAAAAGAAAAATGGAAATTCGCGTACGGTTTAAAACTTCGGTTCAAATTCAACTTATGGTACCGGGAAGGGAGGGTTTAAAATGGAAACTTTGTTATTTCAACGGTTTCTATAAGAATACGCTCCGGTTTAGTTTAACGTATCAAACGAGAACTGTGTTTAGATGTTTCAACGTATCAAGATTTTTTTTTTCTTAAATTCAAATTGAATAAGGGAAATTACAATATATATATTTTTTCAAACACACAAATTTCCCCAATTTCGTGATAATGTATCACACTTTTATAAATCAATTAAATTGAATTACTACCTGAGTTGTGCTTTTATTTTTAAGAGAGTTTTTCATTACTAGATGACGGTAAAATGTGGCGGTTTATTTATATTAATATTAATCGAGTTTCAATCGTAAGTGTGAAACCCTAAATACCTAACTTTTCCAGCAAGAAAATAGAATTACCGCAAACAAAACGACAGCAGGAAAAACGAAGAGAAATAGAGCAAACTTGCAAATAAAGCTGATGTTATCGATCTAATGACTTCATCTCCAAGATGCAATGTCCTCGTTAGTAGGCATCCTAAAAGCAGACTCATCATGGGTTATGAGACCTTTTAATGTGTATATACTTTAGTGAGCACCACGGAAGCGATCGGTCCAAACAACCTCCTCAACCCGATTGGTCTCGGCCTCATCAATCATGCCAAACAAGTAACCGAGACGTGCCCTATCAGCTTTCTCAATCTCATCAAATCTCAAGAGATTGTGTTGCTTCACGTGAACAAGATCTTGACCTAATCGGAGGCGTGCAGAAGAAGAAAGAGCTAAGTGATTGGTGAAGAGCAAGAGGATCATTATGCAGATGAAGCTGATGATTCCACTAGTATTAGCCATTGTCGAAGAGAAAAGCTCGATCAGGGTTTTAGAGTTATCTGGTTGTTCAAGTTCGATAAAGCTTGCTGTGGATTTAGGGTTGTGAATTGTGATTTGTAGAATTATATGTCTGAGTTGATTATATATATATATATAGCTCAACGTGTTTTCCTAATTTACTTTGGTATAAAAAAGGCGGTCGCATATAAATCGGTTTAAGCGTGGTCATCAAATTCTTTTATTTCCTTTTAGTTCTTCCTCTCTTTACTTGAAAATAAAAGATGAAGAAAATTATTATTTACTGTTACTCGTTTATGCATAAAACCCGGCTCAAATTAATCTCGGCAAAATTAAGCCCAAAAAGGGGTTAAAAAGTGGGGAAATAGACAAAGGCCATGAGAAGTGTGTAAAGTAAACTCTGTCTGGTTCTAAGTCATTTGATTAATGGAGATGTATAGAGATAATCTTAGTGATGATCATATACCCATTGTAATGCTTCAAGTAAGATTGTGCCTAACTATTGTATGCAAACTCCTGAATAACTTTTGCGGTTGCGTTTTTTATGTTCACTTTGCTCCATTAATCATGATTGATATATAGTATATATTTATGTTGGATAGGTGTGGAAGTTGAATGAATCAGTTTACATGAGAAAACGGCTCCATACAAATCACAAATAGCATAACTTCAGTTTTTAAAATGAAGAGGGAGGACATACAACTTACGATAAATTTTCCAGGTTGTTCGTACTGAAAACTTGTCAAAGTATATAAAAAAAAGAAGAGTCAAAACTCAAGTAGAGCATGTTTTCATCAAAACTTGTTGGAAAGTTTCTTGCTGCCATTGTTTGCTACCACGAACCTCTCACTCTCTTCAATCTTTTTCTCTCCTCCTCTTCTTCCCGTCTGATTCTTTCAGCATCTACAAGAATAATAACCCAAAAACGCATAATCCCTTTAGTTTTCTATATATATCAAAAGATATAAGACCATACCTCCATAATCTACTCCAACATGAGATTTTGGAGTGCAAAAAAAAAAAAAAAGCAAAACAATTATCATTTGACAAGAGGAGAGGTAGATATACCATTGCGGATAATCTTTTTGCTTGTGTAACTCTGTCCAACAATGACAAGACTTCGTGTTCCTCAGCTGGATACTTTGGTAGTTTCTCGCCTGGATTAATATTGAAAGTCTTTTTATCCTATGAGTCTATGAGAGAAGAAAAATAAAGTGCATCTGTGCAGATATTTTACTTACCAATGAGTTTCTCTATTTTCAAGTACCATTCAAGCTCGTACTGGTTTACAAGTGATATTCCGACACCAGAACGTCCAGCACGAGCAGTTCTTCCCACTCTATGAATGTAATCCTAATAACACGTGCAGACTATGAATGTATGTTCTCAAGAAATCATTGATTCATAAGAAACAAGCTGGAGAAAAAAATCGTGCAAATTAAACCTTTGGTTTTGTGGGAATGTCGTAGTTGATAACCACATCAACCGATGGGATATCAAGCCCTCTACTAGCCAAATCGGTACAAACCAAAATGTTGCATTCCCCTGCTTTGAACTTATTCAAGGCTCCTAGTCTCCTTGACTGTGAATGTTTTGGAAAAGAATGAGAGAGAGAGATGAAATGTTCAGAAAGTGGAGTGTACTATCATTTACCTGAGTCATTTTGCCACTGATAGGAATGGCTCTGAATCCAAGGCTCCGAAGCACCAAGGCCAGAAAACTAGTGCCGTCACAGGTCCGAGTGAAAATCATTGATACTAATCCAGGCATTTCATTCAGAATGTATACAAGATAGCAATCCTGTTAAGGTGATGAAATAAAGATTAGAAACTTGTCCCTTACGTGTTTGCTACTATATATCTATCTACCAGGCTCAATCGTACCTTGTATTTAGCAGAAACAAACCGATACTGCTGCTTTAGAGTATCAACAGTGGAATATTTGGAGGCTGATTCAATCTGAGGGAAAGTAACGAACATACAAGTACTATATATAGATGCTGTGACAAGAAACAAGTTCAAGTAAATTTTTAGTGTTTACATACCTTCACAGGATTCTTCAAACAAGCCCTTTGAAGCTTTCGAACCTAGAAAGAAAAAATCTTTAATCCTTCAACTTGCAGGTCGATTAAGACAAGAAAACTGTGTCCCTACCTTATCAGTCATAGTGGCTGAAAAAAGAAATGTTTTACGGACGCGAGGGATCTCTTCCAAAATCTGGTTAACAGATATCTCAAACTCGTCATTCAGCAGTTCGTCGGCTTCATCAAGAACCTGTTGAATAATGTCAAAAGAGTGAATATAAAAACGAGTGAGAATCACGAAAAGAACGTACAAGCTTTCAGGTTCACCAGATATTTCAGTGTTTTCAGAGAAAAGCCTTTCGTGTCAGACATGTGATCCCACAGACGACCAGGTGTTGCAACCTACGAAAACAACATTGTGTTAAACTATAATCATATCTCAAAAGATAAAGATATATTCACATTAGTTAGTTACTTGATCAAGAGACAAAATTGGTTGTCTTAAGATTTGTGTCTTTAGATTAAGAGTTAAGTCGTTTACTTGTAACACAACACAACGTTTCAATTTGTATAACGTGATCAAGTTTCTGTTTCTTGTATCACATCAGAGTTGTAAAAGCAAGTTCCAGATTCAACAAAACCAGTTTCAAATTCAACCTCTGTTTCTTCTCTTCTTCAAAACATCAACACATTGGGAGGAACAGACAAAAGGAACCTTAGATTAAAGAAACAAACGTACAATAACATGAGGACGCTTCCCAAGAGCAATAGTTTGTTGCATTCTGTCCATACCTCCAACAAGCTGAAAACCCCAAGAAATTAAATTTATTCCCATTCAGGTAACGCAAAATACGGTAAAATGAAGTACCAGAGCTTACCACAGCACACCGAAGACTTATATCAGATCCTAGAGCTTCAAACTGCTCAGCAATCTGAATTGCAAGCTCTCTAGAGGAAGACAGAAAATAAAAAACAGCATAAAAACATGACCCAGAAAAAGACATGATCAAGAAGAAACAGAACCATACCGAGTTGGAGACAAAACACAAGCGAAGAAGGCAGTATCAGGTTTACGCCGGCCAGAACCATAAACATGCTCCAAAAGTGCTTGCAATATTGGCAAAGCAAAAGCTCCGGTTTTACCAGAACCGGTTTGTGCAAGTCCAATCACATCTTTCCCTGAATCAACACATTAGATATTGTAAAGACCTAAACACAGGACTAAGAGCATCGATTTTAAAGTAGAAAATACAAAAGAAAAACCTGCCTTCAAGAGCATAAGGAAGGGCTTCGGCTTGAATCTTGGTTGGGTGTTTCCATCCCAATCTCTCGCAAGCTTTCACAAGCTCTTCACGCACACCAAGTTCTTCAAATGTCTTTGCCACTCCCTTCTCTTCCTCCATATCGGTGCCTGTGGATTTAGGGTTGTGATTTGTGAGATTTTGTCTGAGTTGTTTAGATCAACGTGTTTACCTAATTTACTTTGGTATAAAAAATGCGGTTGCATATAAATCGGTTTAAGCTTGGTCATCAAGTTTCTTCTTTTAACTCTCTTTACTTGAAAAAAAGAAAAGAAATAATTAATTATTGTTACTCGTTACTCGCTCAAATTAATCTCGGCCCAAAAAATGGGGAGGAGACAAAGCCCATGAGAAGTGTGTAAAGTATCTATGTCTGGTTCTAAGTCATATGATAATGGAGATGTATATATAGAGATAATCTTAGTGATGATACACCCATTGTAATGCTTTAAGTAATGTTGTGCCTAACTATTGTATGCAAACTCTCCTGAATGCTTGCCGAGTACTTTTTGTGTTTGTGTTTTGCTTTGAGGATTATTGATTTTGGCTGCTGGAAACATATTAACCAACGGTTGCATGTCTAGTGCAGGTAGATTTTTACATTATTCTGTCTGATTATATGGCCATTCTTACATTTCTCTCCATTGATTAGCCTATACTGCCTTGGCTGTGAATCTGGTAGCAAGATTATTACTTCTCTTAGGTGATTGCTATTTGCATAAAAGAACAGGGAATTGTGTTTGAGCTTTTGAGTAGCAAGTGGTGTGATAGGAGAAGTACTTCCTAATGTTGATTGGCAGGTAAAGAGGGACCCAATACTCCAGAAGAAACGCTTTGCTACACTGCATAGAATTGGTAGAAGAAACAATTTTGAGCCTAAGAGAGGAACAAGATGCTGCTTTTACAAGATCTTATAATTAGCCTCTTGTCTAAATTTGTGGCATCTTTTTTTCTTTCTTTCTGATGATAAGGCAATGGAGCGGCAGAGCCGGGGGAGTAAAAGCGTTTAGTCAGAGAAGCTGCTGAGGCAGAGAGTTAACAGTATAGGAGAAGAGCAAGAGCGTGAAGCTGGAGAGAGAGTAATTTTAACCTCTTACAAATTCTAGTTGAGTGAGTGGAAAGGTTTTGATTGTACTATTGAACTGAGAGTTTTGGAGGAATGTACCGAACACTTGATACATGTTAAGATTTGAGATACATTACAGGAAATCAAATCAACTAATCAATGCAGCAAGTAAAGTAGAGCAAACAAGAAGCAAGAAC
The DNA here is from genome assembly GCA_900406415.1 of Isatis lusitanica. Classification (NCBI taxonomy): domain Eukaryota; kingdom Viridiplantae; phylum Streptophyta; class Magnoliopsida; order Brassicales; family Brassicaceae; genus Isatis; species Isatis lusitanica. Next base: position 64,726 of record OVBB01000041.1, read on the forward strand.
CATGTCAAAATGTTAAAACTTCTTCATACGAGAGTAAAACGTGAGTTTCATTTATTCAAAAAGTACAGCAACAACAAGAAGATCATATAGAAGCATATGTATCCCTTTCCTATATTCTTGGGTGAGCAAAATCGCAATTTAACGAAAACCCAATAGAAGTAGTAAAGTAAACAAATTTTAGTGGAAATTTCGAAACCCAGTTTCGAGTTATCTCGAAAGAATGTGGAAAAATAAAGCTACACAAACATGTGTGAATCAGAACATACCAATTTTCTGGAGCAGTGTTGATTCAATCCAGATTTGCAATGACAGCGTCAACGACCTCTTGGGTTGTACTGTTTCCGCCAAGATCTTCGGTCCGGCATTTTCCTTCAGAGATGACACGCTTCACAGAGGTTTCAAGCCTATCAGCAAAAGAAGGGAACTGAAGATGTCTAAGCATCATGGCTGATGAGAGCAGCAACGCCACAGGGTTTGCATTCTTCTGCTCTTCCGTCGTGTCCTTCCCCACGTTCCCCGCTGATGCACCTTGCTCAAACACTGCATACTCCGCTCCAACGTTTCCTGTTCACAATCTCAATCTAATAAGCAAGAGGATACATCTCTCTCTCTATATATATATCGTGCGTTAGATCAGGGAAAAGTTTACCTCCAGGCATGACTCCAGTGCCCCCAGCAATACCAGCGGCTGTGTTTGCGACTAGATTACCATAGAGATTTGGCGTCACCTGCAAAGTGGAGTCAATCATGTTTAACAAGCCTGATTCAAGGAAGCTAGTCCAAGCAGATGATAAAACATTTACCATGACGTCGAATTGCTCTGGTCTTGCTACAAGTTGCATACAGCAGTTATCAACAATGATCTCGTTGTACGCGATGCTCGGGTACTTCTTAGCAACCTCTTGACAAGATTCCAAGAACAGACCATCAGCCAGTTTCATGATGTTGGCCTTGTGCACCGCTGTAACTTTCTTCCTGTTGTTCAAGTAGGCGTACTCGAAAGCATACTTTGCAATACGCTCCGAACAGAACTTTGTAATCACCTATCAGGCCAATAAGTATCAGAGACATCTTAAATAAGACTTGTGGAACTCAAAAACATACACACACGAAGACATGATAATCAAAGTGCATCAAAGTGCATCCTGTGAAGAATGTGAAAATGTGAAAATTTCGTATACATACACACAAGAGAAACAAGAACCAAGTTCATGGACAGTGACTAGCCTTCTGCATATAATTCCACTCAATTCACACTAACACGATCATGTTCAAGACATGGTTGTGCATTTCATTCAAGAATCTACTACCAAATCACATTTGCAACCAAAAGATTAACCAAAAAAGGAAGAAACTTTATGAAGAAGTTTTCACCTTAAGGCTCTCAACAACACCAGGAACAACCTCATGCTCAAGCCCTGCATACTCACCTTCAGTGTTCTCTCTGATCACCACGATATCAACGTTCTCATGACGAGAAGCTAAACCAGGCAAGTTGAAACAGTTGACCAAAGATGCAAAGAGATCGAGCTCTTTCCTCAGATTAACATTAAGCGAGCTCACACCACCACCAACGGGAGTCTTGAGCCCTCCTTTCAAACACACTTTGTTCTTCTTTATCGATTCCAGCAACCCCTCCGGCAAACTCTTCATGTCTCCGTGAACATCGAACGGCTCGAAGTAAACCGGCGCGTGCATCGCCTCCATCACTTGCTCCACCGCGTTCGTCACCAGAGGACCAACTCCGTCTCCGGGAATCAACGTCACCGGCCGTGGCTTCCCGTCGCCGGGTCTGGGCATGTAAGTCACGGATCGGGTCTGAGATTTGGACCCGGTGGTGATTCTGCCGAGATGCTTCAGTAGAGAAAGCGATTGGCGGCGAGACATCTTCCTTCTGCAACTTTGATCGGAATCAGATTCTTCTTCAGTAGAGATGTTTGAGAGAGAAGAAGAGAAGAGAACGTGCGACTTTACAACGAAGGTTGAAAGAAAAGCGTTTACTTCGTCTAAAACTTACTGTTATTTACATAATAGCCCCACACTCTTAAGGATATTTCTTTTTGGCCCGTATTTAGTTTGATATTTTATTATGACCCCAATTTTGGAAAACCATGTTCATGTACACCCCATCCAATTTGAATTTCATTTCAGTTTCCATGGAACAAACTGGTACGCTTGTGAAGGCTTTGTTGAAGAACACGAACAATCCGAGGTTAGCATGGGGAATCTTCAAGAGGGTTTTCTCTTCTCCTTCGGAAGAGAGCCATGGCATGTGTTTATCTGCAGCCCCCACGATCGCTCGTATCCTCGTTCGAGCCAAAATGCAAGAAGAAATCGACGAACTTCACAGTCTTATCCTCTCCTCCTCAGTCCAGAACGCAAAGGATTCGTCTTTTCTCTCCATTGTCTCAATCTTCGCGAAGTCGGATTATATCGACAAAGCGTTTGCGCAGTTCCAATTCGTCCGGTCGCATTTCCCTGAGAATCATCCCGGAATCTACTTGTATAATGTGTTGCTGGAAGGTTGCATAAAGGAGAGACGTGTGGATTTCGTTACGTGGCTGTATAAAGATATGGTGCTCTCTCGGATTGCTCCACAGACTTATACGTTCAATCTCTTGATCCGTGCTTTGTGTGATTCAAGTTGTGTGGATGCTGCTCGTGAGTTGTTCGACGAAATGCCTGAGAAAGGTTGTAAGCCAAATGAGTTTACTTTTGGGATTTTGGTTCGTGGGTATTGTAGAGTTGGTCTGCCTGATAAAGGACTAGAGCTGTTGAATTCAATGGAAAGTTATGGGGTTTTGCCTAATAAAGTTGTGTATAATACCATCGTCTCGAGCTTCTGTAGAGGAGGTAGGAACGATGATTCTGAAAAACTGGTGGAGAAGATGCGAGAGAAAGGTTTGGTTCCTGATATTGTAACTTTCAACTCTAGGATATCAGCGCTTTGTAAAGAAGGAAAGGTTCTTGACGCGTCAAGAATTTTCAGGGATATGGAGCTCGATGAATATCTGGGTCTTCCTCGTCCTAATCGTATAACGTACAACTTGATGCTGAAAGGATTCTGCAAGGTAGGGATGCTGGAAGAAGCTAAGACCCTCTTTGAGTCGATTAGAGAAAATGATGGTCTTCGTAGTTTGCAGAGTTACAATATTTGGCTGCAGGGATTGGTCAGACATGGGAAATTTATAGAGGCTGAAACTGTCCTTAAGCAGATGATCGATAAGGGAATATGGCCGAGTATATATTCTTACAATATCTTGATGGATGGATTGTGCAAATTGGGCATGCTGTCCGATGCAAATGCTATCGTTGGTTTAATGAAAAGAAATGGTGTCTCTCCGGATTCAGTAACTTATGGCTGTCTTCTTCATGGTTATTGCAGTGTTGGGAAAGTTGACGCAGCTAAAAAATTATTGCAGGAGATGATGAGGATTAGTTGCTTACCAAATGCTTATACTTGCAATATTCTGCTCCATAGTCTTTGGAAAATGGGGAGAATGTCTGAAGCAGAAGAGTTGCTGCGAAAGATGAATGAGAAAGGTTATGGACTAGATACTGTCACCTGCAACATTATAGTTGATGGACTCTGTGGAAGTGGGGAACTAGATAAAGCTATTGAGATAGTTAAGGGAATGCGGGTGCATGGAAGTGCCGCTCTCGGTAACTTAGGAAATTCATATGTTGGACTGGTGGATGACAGCATGATCGACAACAATTGTTTGCCTGACCTGGTCACATATTCAACTTTACTCAATGGTTTGTGCAAAGCCGGAAGATTCGCTGAAGCAAAGAAGTTGTTTGCTGAAATGATGGGAGAGAAACTGCAACCGGACTCTGTCGCATACAACATTTTCATCCATCATTTCTGCAAACAGGGTAAAATATCGTCTGCATTTCGTGTCCTCAAAGACATGGAGAAGAAAGGTTGTCATAAGAGCTTAGAGACTTATAACTCACTGATCCTGGGCTTAGGCATTCAAAATCAGATATTTGAAATTCACGGACTGATGGATGAGATGAAAGAAAAGGGCATTTCTCCTAATATCTGCACTTACAATACCGCAATTAAGTATCTTTGTGAGGGAGGAAAAGTTGAAGATGCAACTAACCTTTTAGACGAAATGATGCAGAAGAACGTAAACCCAAATGTGTTTTCCTTCACATATCTAATTGGAGCGTTCTGTAAGGTCCCTGACTTTGACATGGCTCAAGAAGTTTTCGAGACTGCTGTAAGTATCTGTGGACAAAAGGAAAGCCTTTACAGCTTGATGTTCAATGAGCTGCTTGCTGCTGGGCAACTTTTAAAGGCTACAGAGTTACTTGAAACTGTTTTAGATAGAGGTTTTGAGTTGGGGACCTTTCTTTATAAAGATCTTGTTGAGAGTTTATGTAAGAAAGATGAGCTAGAAGTAGCTAGTGGAATTTTGCATAAGATGATAGATAAAGGATACGGGTTTGACCCTGCAGCATTAATGCCTGTAATAGATGGCTTAGGTAAGATGGGAAATAAGAAAGAAGCAAATGAATTTGCGGAGAAGATGATGGAAATGGCTTCAGTTGGTGAAGTGGCAAACAAAGTCGATCCAAATGCGAGGGATTTACACCAGAAAAAGCATAATAAGTATGGTGGAAACAACTGGCAGAATATATTGCACAGGTATGGAAGATACTTTCTCCTTCTGATTTGTCTTCTTATATTGCTTCTCCTGTTTTACCGTTTCAATTGGTATTTTAAGATGCTTAAATTAAAGGTTTCGTAGTTCTTTGCTTTGTCCTTTGAAGTTCTAGTTTTTTTTTAAAGAAGGTTCCAAGATTTAGATTAAGCATTCATGTACATGATTAGAAAAAGAACTCTTTGATTTCCTCTGTGTTCACATTGAGAAAATCGTTTAAATGTCTCTTTAGAAATTTGATCTCAAGCGCTATTTTGCAGAGATGACGGCAGTGTAATTGCACTACAATCTCTGACAAGGGTGAAAAAAGGATGGGGTCAGGGGGATATATCAAGCTTCCAGCCTCCCCGAGTTGACTACTTAGACTACTGGGAAGACGATGGTTAGGGATATTGCATGAATCTATCTGATGGGAAAGTTCAGATGACGGTCAAGCATATATTTTAGGTGCAGCTCACCAAGGATGCAAAGGCTAGCCTTAGTTGACAGGTACAGGTAAGAAAAAATTAGAACTGGAAAAACCTAACGAAACCTAACACTAGGGACGATGAAATAAGTAAAAAACTTGTAGAAAATTGTTTCTGTAATTTCAGTTCTCCTAGTAACATCCTTCTCATATATAGAGGCTTCTACGATATATGGAATACAAAGAAAAAAAAATCATTGCCCCTCCATGCTCATGATAAAAATTTACAATCAGATGTTTAGTCGAATACGCATCGAGTGGTATACTCTTTTGATCATTGCCCCTCCATGCTCATGATAAAAATTTAGCCTTATTATAGTAGCCAATGATGTACAGCCTGAGAGATCTAAAATGAAGCTAAATATATCCCTATAGCAAAAGTATCTGACACTGATAATGTTTAGGAATCTGATCTATCTTCAAAAACCTTCATGTTCAGTGGAACTGTATTTTAGAGTTGGACATTCATATTCTGTCTTTGTCTTTCTTTACAGCTAAGCCAGTAGAAGCAGGCAAGATGCTAGTAAGTAAAGATTGCGTTCAGGGTGTGCATTGAAGTCAAGAGATTTAGATAAAATGACATCAGTGCGTGAAAACACAAGTGGCAAGACCAAGCTACTGGAGAAAAGAGGGACAAGAGCCGCCCACTTTCATATTGAATTTGAAGTCAACTTTGAATTTTGGGTCAAAGGAACACAACCTACATAATTGGAAAAATATGTAAGCTACTACTATTCTTGTAGTTTTTGTCCGCACAGTTTCTGGTTTCTCGAACAATAGGATAGGAGTTTAGTGGTACAAAGCGACTAAGTTTGTTGAAACATAAACATAAAGATCGTGGTTTTCCTGCTTTAACAAAGACCAGTTAAAGTGTTTAGATCATATATAATATAGTGAAATGGATATTCTATAATCTTGGCACACTCTTTTCATGTTCTGCGTCGATCAATGAAATCATGTAGTAATATACTAATATAGTATCGGGAAACCAAACATTCCCAAAATTAAATAAGTGAAAACACACATAATAATTCAATCTCTGTAGTTGCAAATGATTGTACAGGCATAAAATAGAATGCATCGCCTTTTATACAAAAATCTGTTAAGGTGATGTGATGCAGGAGACCAGTTATTACTTGCCACTTTGCAGAATGGTCTTCAGGGCACAGGAAATATGTTTACACACCATTCCGAGGCTAAAATGGTAAGTGTGATTTCTAAGCATATTCTAAATTCGCACATACTTCCTGGTGCTTTGGAAGCTACAACCTTGCTTTGATTCTTTATCAGGATGGACCAGTGCTACCAAAAGAACCTCCCAGTTTTAGTTGAAAAGCTTCGTGCAAACTTATTTTAATTGTTTGGCTCTGTGATGATCTATATATGTCGATGCATTCCTCGAGATCGGCTTCACATGTCAGAAGAACCCATTCCTTATCATCATCCAAATACTTCAGATCAAACCAGGAGACGTCATCTATGTTGAAACGCCTAGCAATCTCTTGCTGCAGCTCTCTGTAGCCCCAGCTCGGGAGCAAGGTAAACCGTATTCTGGCCTCACCAAATGTTGCTTTCACTTTAAAGGCCCCTCCAGCTCGTGCGTTCATGTTGCTACTACCTGGTAATGGAGGTAAATTTTCATGAAGAGGAGGCTCATTGAATATTTTAGGGCTCTGGGTTCTCGAGAATTTTGTTTCCTCCTGATTTCCATTCTGCAGTTCCGCCTCGCTGTGAGCTTTTTCCAAGACCGCATCAGCATCCTCATTAACCTGCAGAGTGTTTGCAATATTGGTGCTTGAACCAGAGCAAGAAGATGATGGTGACCTTGGAGCGGGTTTATCCTCTGCCGGACCACCGTTTTCGGTTGGAACATTCAAATTCTGTGACTGTTCATTACTTTTCAAGGAAGGGACATTGCTGGACATATTTGGGGAGTTCAACTCTGGGAAACTTGTATAGAATGAATCGAGTGGGAGAGATCCCTGTGCACCTTGAACAGAGTCCATAACGAGTTGGAGTTTCTTCAACGAGTGTCCAACCTTCTTGATTTTCCGGGAGGGCCATCTTGTTATTCCGTGGTGCCTGCATATCCTTTTCAAGGTAGTTGGACAAACTGCAACATAAGAACGAAACACTGTCACATCCACTGTCTGAAGCGATAGATAGGCATGATGAAAATGCTGGTAGAGCACTACTTTATAGATAGAATGTAAAGAATTTCTGGTTCTCGTCTGAGGCGTGTGTTTATATTTGCTATGGAGTATCATATTTCCCTCGGTAGTATCCCACAGGCTTGAGTTTTAGTGTTAAGTATTCATTTCGGATCCGAGGCTTGGGTTTGGACTAAGGAACGTATTGGTTATGTTTCTCTCAAGATACAGGAAGAATCAAAATTCATAAAGAGTGAAGCTATGTTTCTAGTAGTGTACAACAATTTCTTACCACCAATGCTCTTGGCTGCATCCTTGAGGCTTCCGGCAAAGTATTGTCGAAGAACATCCAAGCCAATGATCTTTTCTGTTTTTGTTCTTCTCTTTTCTCCTGGTCTTCTACTCCCTAACATATTTCCACCACCAGTCGAAGCTGATTCCGTACTTGGACCAGCGTCCACTCTAACTCCTGAAGCTGATGCTTGTTGCAACTGCTCAGCTTCTGAAGGAAAATTATTGGGGACTGGATCAAGCTGACTGTTATCCCAGCCAGATGAGAGCTTGAATTCATCTTTCGGATCTTCATTCTGGTACTCCCAAGAAAGTGACACATCTTTACCCTTCTCGTTAGCCTTTATCATGTGGGAGATCCATGAGGACTCTTGCAGCAGATGAATTTCTCTCAAAGACTCTGCGGTCTCTGCTCCGGTTAGTGGGTTCTCTGAGAGAACCATGCCCTCTCTAACAAGCAATACGACTTCTAACTCCAGATCTTTGTCAATGACAAGATTTGAACTCCTGAAATCCTGGTGCAGAGTCACAGACAGTGACTTGAGCAATTCCTGTTTTGCTTCAGTGTCAAGGCAGGCTTTTGGAAAGAAGAATTCCAACACAAACTCGACGGAACCATTGCACTTGCTCTTTAACGGGACTGCTAAAGCAGCGTGTAGTCCGGATATCTTGGCGTGGTGCGCAAGAGGGTAGTTGGTCTTGCTAAATGTGGCCACTTCAGGCACAAAAAACAGTTTGGTTGCCTTAAATGCTTTCCCAACAATGCCTTCCCCCTGGAGAAGATGATGTTCAGAGCATGCCTCCAGAAAAGATTTGCTCTGTTCATCCAGGACGAAGCAAGCAGAATCGATCGTCGAAACGCACTGAGAAAAGTTCTCATCAGAATGTCGAGATCCACCTTTCCCCTGCCGAGCACACGGGGCCCATGACAAAGCTAGAGGCAAATCATATGATCTGCAGACTGAGGCCAAGAAATCTGATATCTCAGGTAATGCAGCGTAGTAGAAATCATTATATACCTGCAGAAACTGAAACACGAGGTATGACCTTAGCAATGCATATCATTGTTTCTATGACCTGAATGAAGTAAGAGTCCAGTTAATGCACCTCAATGCTTGGAGGGTTCAAGTTACTTGAACTCCTTAGATCAACGGCCTGCAAAAACAGCAATGTCTTTAGGCTATTGTGATACAGAAAACAAAACTTCTCACTGTTGTCACATAGAAATTAACCAAGGAAGCGTATGGCCTAATGACTGACAGAAAGAAACATGGATGCAGAAAGATAGAACAAGAGCTATCACAGTTCAAACATATGCAGAAGAGAACTGACGATTCTGCTATTGAACTGTAAATAGCAAAAACTGAAAGCTCTCCAGTGAAGGTTTAATGGACATTCACTGTCTAAACATGTGTGATCTAAAGTAATTTTTTTTTTCCTAAGGTTGAGGTGAAACCAAGGGGAAGAGAAAAACCTCAAGAGCTTTACAGATATTCTCAAGTTCTGGTCGGTAATTCATCTTTTGAGTTGTTGTGACGATCTCAACAACACCTAAACAAGTTCCACTACCTCTTCCGAACACAGGAAGGGCAAGTGACCCACGAACATCACACTTTTGTGCTTCTTTGATGCGCGGATATTCTTCGCTTCTAAAGAAACGTACATCCGGAGTCCACTCAGGCAATTTCTGCAAGAAGACACGACCAGGAAGACCTACTTCTGTCGAACCCTCATCAGCCGGGAAATTATAATTCTCCGAAACATGTCTGTATTTTGCAAGGCTGGAGTATTTTTGGTTGAATAAATGTGGTTGCGCCAAAGTGGTTAGAAAGTTCTTCCCTTCCTGCTGAAATGGCACCCATATCTGTACCAGGAAGTCCTTATCCTGCACCGACTCGTCAAGACCGCTTATAGCTTGTAACAGTCTCTCCTTCACTGACGAAGAAGGGACTTCACTTCCTCTCGGGGCAATCCACCAGCTTCTTCCAGCCTCAGCTTCCTCTAGTAGAAACTTTTCTGCTTGCTCAGAACTTGTTGCAAAAGGTTCTTTATTCACCGGTTTGTCGTTCTTGAGATAACTAGGTGAAGGAAGAAACATTCTCTCTGTTTCTTCATTGGAGAAGTTATCTTGAGATGGGTTCTCACCAAACCGAAGGAAAGGGCTATTGTCATTCATGGCGGCAGAAGCTGTAGCAGTTTCTTCTGTCTGCTTCAAGCTCTTACCATCTGTTGTCTCTAGCCAACATCCATCAAATAAGAGCTCATCCATAAAATCAAGATCCATGGCCGTCTCAGGGAATGCCCCAAAGCTAGAATTAGGTGAAAACCCACCATTTCCTTCGCATCCATCGCTACCACCACCATCATCTTCCATATCTAAAGATTCCTTTTTTATTCTTTTCAATCTAGCATCCAACAGATCCTACCAAATCCCAAGTTCTCAGAGATTGTGCTCAGCTGTTCTTCTTCATGAACCGACCAAACCAATAAGCCTCTTGAAGATGAAAAAGACACGAGCAAAGTCCAGTGAATTAATGGTACTCTTCTCAGTATGTTAAAACCCAAATCTGAGAAGAAAAAACAAAGATGCAGAAACGTTATCAAAAACCCATCCAAGAACAAGAGAAGAGAACAATCGAACTGTTGTTTTCCCTACTTTCAATATGATAAGTGCTTTTTTCGAAAGGATGAGATCAGAGATGCTATAAAACTTATGATATAAGCAGCTTCGCTTTCGATGGAGAGTTGACTTAAAGAGGGTATCAATCAAAGTAGTGCTATCAATTTCAAGTACAAGATTCTCCCCTATGCACATGGAAACTCTCCCAGAGGACAAATCATTGAAGCTAAATCAAAGAAAAAATCTTCTGAAAAGAACCAGACCCAATTCCAAAAGTTATTCTAATTGAAAACCCCCCAAAAGAAAATCAAAGACATTTAGTAAAAGTTTCAGCAAAAATGACCAACTTTACAAAGCTTTCTTGCACAAAGAGAAAGAAAGAGAAAGCTCCAGTTTGGGTTTATGACCTAACCCAAGAGCACATAGAGAAAACACTGACAACAAACAAAGATTTGGTTTTCTCTGTGTATTTAATAAGAAGTTGATAATTGATGAGAAATTATGGGAAAATAAGAAAAAACAAAAGCGGTTTCTTTTCTCACAAAGCTTCTGTCTTTTGTTGAATGGTGTTTTTCTTTTTCTTCTCTTCTTCTTCTGGACACAAGTAGCTGAATGAAGGTAAGATTAGTCTATTATAATCTCTAATCATGTGAGTGATATGGGCTTAAAGATTCTTTCCCGAGAACAAAGTGGACCCGTGATAAGAGCATCCACTGTTCTAATCACACTTATATATCTACACAATTTTGTCTGTAGCTGCAATAAAAAGAAAAAGAAAACAGTTTCTTGGTTTTTTCAAAGACAAATCAAACTTGATCTGCTTTCCTTCTAAGAGAAAGAGAGAGAAAAAGAAAACAGTTTATGCTTGGAGCTGAGATGCGATCTTGTTAATGGTGTGCTTGTTGTCCTGTCCTATTTGTTCAGATTCTTTTGCCCCTATAGTATTTATTTTTAGAAAATCGATTAGTATAATATTAATTAATGAGATAGTATAAGATTATTAATCATTTGTCTTGATTACGTATGCGTACTTTCTTTTCTTATTTAGTCGGTACTTCTTTTATTTGGCTCGCTCTGTTTCATTGGTGAAAACTTGGCTGTACAAATGAATCTGTAGAAGAAAGATTCTGAGAAGACATGTCTTCTCGTGCTGAACAAGTGAATAGTTTTTAGGGAAGACATGTCTTTTCCTTCTTTACATATTAATATTATTTTTGACATCAGCCCTATAGTTTTTTTTTTTTTGGTCAAACATCAGCCCTATATATAGTTTAAAAGCTTGAAATATTGCTTAAGGTCGAGATTATGATCAGTATTCTCTCAGTAGTCTTTTTGCAATTAATAAAAAGAAAATTTTAAATAATATTGAAGTAAAAAAGTGCACTGAAAAATAAAAATAATTGGTGGTTCTGCATATTTTCATATTTACTGTTGGAAATTTCATTACCAAGTCATTACCTATGAGTCGCCGGCTCATTCTTCAACAGACACGCAGTCAAAGCCCAGGGCTCCTTCCATTGTTTGGGAGCTTACGGTTTCATGTTCTATTACATGTATGAAGTGCCGGTCCTGGATTAAAGTTAGTAAAACCCATGCTTTAAGCGCCAAATTGTTAATAAGATTCTAGGGGCGCCAAATACATAAATATTGTGGTAGTGTAGTGGTTCTGACCATGAGTTTATATATCTGTGTCAACAGTTTGAACCTCATTATGTTATCTGTTTTTAATTTTTTTTTTTTTTTTGTTTTAGGGAGAGAATTGGGTCGGACCGGCACTGTGCATGATCACATTCACATCTAATGGCATGAGAAATTTATCCTATCTAGTATTATTTTTATATATTAAAACAAAGTTAATTAAGCAACGATATAAGTCAAGGTGGTTACATGCTCAGTCTTTAATCGGATACTAACACATAACATTCTAAAGCAATTTCATCATTCAATCAAAGTTAGTGGCTAAGTTGTGTATCTTTGTGTATTATGTGCGTTAAATATGTAATTTTTACAATTACAAAATCTCAAAATTTAAAGGGTCAGGCAGTCAGGCTTAGTTAAATTATCTAATGACTCTCAATGATCTGGGGAGCCATCGTCCCTTCTTCATCGTACGATTATTCTCTATCAGTCGCGTCCAGGACATGACCAAGCCAAAGGTCATTGAACTCTTTTAAATAATCTTCACTTCATTAAGCCTTAAATTATAAATATATATTATTAGTTGCATCCTCGTGTAAATCATAAATTCCATATCAATGATTAAGATATCTTAGTATTGTATACAAATACTTTTGGCACGATGTCTCTAGCTCCTTTTTTGTTTTTCTTTTATAATTAGGATAGATTTCGGATCAAAACCCGAATTAATCCTAAGACATGCACAAAGTCGAGGTCGTCTTGTCATTTAATGTATCATGATCATTAATGGTCATGCATGATATGTCGTGTGCGCATATATCAAATTATGTGATGTCAAGCCACCTCGAGAAAATGTATGATGGGTACGTACACAAGCAAGTTAGCCAAACCCTAAGGCAAAAGCAAGTATGTCCTTATTTACTGATCGTATGAACAGTTTATGCGAGAACGTAAGAGATGTATACAAAACGTATACATAATAATACATATAAACTATATTTATAGACACACTAATGTATTATTGCCTATGTAAAGAAATAAGTAAAGCCCACGATAATGGAAGATGATGATGTCACACTAATTTTACTGACTTTTGTAGTGAAAGCGAAGTGATATATTTAAAAATAAACGTCGTTTATTATTTTATAGTTTCGGCCATTTGTGTGATACATTGGGCTAAAAGCAAGTAGTGGTACAAGCGAGATAAAGAGTATTGGCGGATGGGTCAACACAAAAGCCCAGTCTACAGCAAAGGAGAAGACAAATCTGTTTTAAGTTCGTTGGAGACAAAAGCAGAGGAACATCTTCTTCACGACTTGATTTGTATCTTCTTATCCTTTGTTCTTTATCTTCTTTTTCCGTACTTCCCCTTCGATTTATGATAAACGAACAGAAGCTGTAAACACAAGTCATTACGGTAGATTGTAACCCTCAGATTTTGAAGATTGTGGATGTTTTTGAGCTAAAGTCGTTTTATTTTATTTATGCCATATATTTTTATCAGTTCATGTCTCAAAACAAATAAGAGCTTCTCTGTTCCTTTTCTGTTTCCAGCAGAGTTACGAATAATCGCATATATATCTGTTCATTTTTTCTAATGAGAAAAATGGCATAGGTAGTGATCACATTAGGGTTTAGGGTTTATCAGTCATACACCGATTTCATTTAGATAACAAATTTAAGAAAATTTTGAGAGCAAATATCAGTGAAAATCCATGTTAAAATGCAATATATACAAATAATAAACTAATTGCCCTTTGACTTTGAGATGGATCGTCTAGATTCAACTAGTTTAACTATTCGTTTTCTGTAATGTGTAGTGACTTTGAGATTGAGCGGATGATGATGAGAATCAAGGCAATGATGATACTATATACTGAGGACCATGAGCTTAATCTTCATGTTCTGAAATCACATCTTTCTTCTCATATTCGTTTCTTGCCTTCTAAAGTCTTGTGCCAGTAGATATCAGTTATGATACATAATAGCCTGTTTAGATGGCTTAGAGACGATAGTTATTTTGTGTGACTAGAACAGATGTAGAACTATAACATGTAATTTTTGATGGTTTCAAGACAGAAAAACTTTTGGGAAAATAACACAAGTAGATTGGAACTAACATGTATCTATGTATCTGCTTTTAGAATCAGTGTCTTCCTTTGATTGCTTGTAGATCCGAATGCATCAGAACTTGTTAGTATTCTCTGTTTTTTTTTTATTCACAGAGAAAAGTCAATTATGGAATGGCCCACGAGGTTGAGAGTAGCTTACTGTATAACACAAGCATTATAGTATTGCACTAGTGCAGGTTTTGAATCTTCCAGAAACTTGACTGCTTACTCGGTTCTCTTTGATGAGGTAGTAATTCTCTTCTCAAAAATCCAACTTTCAATGCCTCTCTCTACCTTCTTGTGATCTAATATTAAACTGTTTTCATTTCTTAACCGGCAAGAAGGGGGAAGCATCTCTTTCATGTTTTGCACTGGTGAAAGAGTTCGGTGATGATCTAAGAAGTGTGTACTCTGAAAGATTGACATTCAGATTTGGTACTATTCTTTTGAATCTGCTAAGTGGAATGAAAATTCCTCCAAGCATTGTAAGTGGTTACGTTCAAGTCCTCTCTTGCCTTCTTTCTATTTTAGTTCCACTTCTCTTGACTTTGTGATTGTAAATTTCTTGCAACACAAGCCAGTTGCTTCTAGGCTCCAGATATGATGATAAAAGGAAATCAGGCTCTTGAATTGATGGATCCAAACCTGGAGGGAAAGTTCTCTTCAGAAGAAGCAACCATTGTATTTGAACTGGCCTCTAAATGTTTGAAATATGAGGAAAGCCTCCGTGCAAAAGACCTTGTTGCAACATTTGAAGCATTGCAAACCAAAACAAGAATAAGGAGGCTTATTGCAACGTAGCGTGCATGCATTCTCCTGATGATTTTAACCTGTTCATGTTATCATTTTTCTTTAGGTTTTGCAGGTTCCATATTTTGAAATGCCTGAAATGGCAATACAGCAGCAGGAGGCATCATCATCGAGCCAGCAGCAACAAAATTCACCTTTGCAAACTGAGACAGAAGTAAGACGCCACTGCACAACCTAAAAAATAGAATTCCTCTGTTTTGTTTCTTTTCAATTTCACATTTGTGTTAAAACCTCTGCAAATGTGCAGACTCTCCATCTGTTGAAATGACCGATGAAGCATCATCATCTGAGTCAACTGTCGCCTCTAGGAGAAGCATGCTCTAGAATGGACCTCATTGCCATTTATAAAATATTGGTGAAGACACAATATCAAGATAAACAAGCTGTCTACAAGGTAACCAAACAGAACTCACTTCTCATCACACATTTAAGCCTGGTCTAAAACTTGCTTTGAGTCTTAATTTATAGTTTATTTGCTTCTTCAATGCTCTTTTGGTGAATGGTTACCAGACACGAAACAACTTGAACAAGTGAGAGAAAGCGCTGATAATGCATTCTAAAGAAAAAGCAATAATACAAATGAGAAATAAAAAAGTTTAAAGAAAATAATAATATAAGTACATAAATTATACAATTTTAAATAGACCGATACGAATAAATATCCACGCGCCAGCACAAACCATTTCCAAAGATGGTTATACTTGAATTTTACAAAATAAATTTTCCTGTAGTTAGGATATTTGATTACTTCTTAGTTCCACGACACAGCTTGTTCATAGATATTTATTAAAACTTAGTTTTGTTTTAGTTTTTGAATTTGGTTTGTTACTAATTTGTTTCATTTGAATTTGAAAGGTTGAAAATAGACTTTAACAAGGGTAATAAGAGGGGAAAACAACAGAATTCCTACACAGAAAAGAGAAACAATAAAATGACAAGATCAAGTGGTGGATCACAGTTGGAACTGGAGAAATGGATGAAAATGTCTCACCTGATATAAAAGTTCTGACTCATTTGTAAGTTATTCCTTATGTCAAATGATAACTTGAGAATTTTTGTGAAATTTATTATTTTGCTCTGAATTTCCTAGTCTTTTGAATGTTCCAGTGCATGAATCATATCCATATCATATTACTCAAATAATTCTTTGTATATAGGTTTAGATGTTTTTTTGGGAAAAATAGGGCTTACATATATGTTTATTGTTACAGATCATTAGAGGCAGAAATAGTGCATGCCCATTTGTTTACGCGAGGTGAAGTGTTGTTTAAGCTTATTGTTATGCGATAAAAAGTAAACAGTCTTTCTCAGTGTCAATACTCTAACAGGCCTGGATAGAGAATGGTCAACTGGTAGGTACTTGATGTTTGTGGTAGCAGCCCAATCCGGCATGCCCACTACATATGCTAATGAGCTAAAAAAAAGCAATTGATCTTGAATAAAAGACACAGAGAACCATGGTAAGGGACGAAAAATCTTGATTTTGCACGTTTTCTCTAGGGTAAAAGCTCCATAAATCTTTTTTTTTCATCTTCTTTTGTTTTCTGTTGTTTCCGAATAAGGCATTTTATGTAATTTAGAATATAAAAAACTATTGTTGGACCTTTTTGGTGTGAATCTCCATTTTCATCTCTTTTGTAATGCCATTGTGAAGAGGACAAGAATATATATACAATTTTTTTACACAGAGAAACATATAGAGATTGAAGGATTGTGAAATGAGAAATAAAAGGCTGACTTTGACATATGATGAGCGTCTTGGCTAATTCCATCCCTTGTTTCTGATTCCTTCTCTTCCCTTAATCGAGCTTCAAATCATGCGTCGGATCAAGCTTTGAGTTTGCTGCTATCATGTATGGCTTCTCTTAGGCTCATATATCAGGAAACGTTTAGCCTTTTTCAGCTAGAGTCAATGTCGTTCGTTGCATTGACATTCCTATGAGTTTTCATGATTTTCACTTAGTAATATCAGAAGGAAACAGTTAGGATCTTGCAATAAATTTCAATTTTCCAAACCAGTTTCATTTGTAGGAAACATTTTTGCTTTTGAGGAAATCTTTTGCCAATGTTTATGCTCAGTTCAAGTGTGAGTCTTTCAAGATCGTAGTGGTACTAGTATGTACTTGTTTCTCGGATTATACGAAATGAAATCTTGTGTGTTTATTGCTTCTTTCTTGTTTCTCATGCATGTCCCATCTAGAAGTAGCAGAGTTTCACGGAGGATCAAGTCTAGAGTTCAATCAAGGAGCATTGTTTATTAATGTGTATTCAATCCTTTTTTTTGCATTTTTTTCTGCTATTAAATCAAGCTGGGGATTAAACCTTATGAAATCAATATTGAATTTTATTACAAGAAAGAAAAAGACAGGAAAAAAATAAAAAGTCTTGGAATTCACTCAATCTAACCTAACGTCCAAATTGAGGAACCGAGATCAAATTGGGAGTGTAAACACAGTGACAGTTATAGAAAGCATACCAAGAATCTATTTGGATCTTCTTGCACAGATCTCTCTTAGTAATATAGATGCAAGCCACTCCAGTTTCATCGTCGCCACAACACATGAATAGGGTCTTGTCATAGATGAAGTAACTAATACGATAACACTTATCATATAACGTTGGCAAGTTACTTGCTGGCAAAGTCATCAATTTTGTCCACGCTACTTCCTTCCCATCGATCTTATTCGTTACCCAAATCTCAACATTCCTTGACACATAACATTGCTTTAACAAGGAAAATCGATCTCCCCTAAAACCCGCGAGAAGAAGTGTATCACGAATATGGTTCTTCTGACAAGGAAGGAGACAAAAGGGTTCGAAATTATCCACAGAGAAATCAAATCTTCGGATGCACAACTCACTAGTCGTCTCAAGACTAGGAGTAATCCAATAGAGACTTCCATTCAAGGACACACTTGTTTGTGCAAATACTAAGTAGTCTTTTGTTTCAGGCGCATCAATTAACTTGAACGTGTGAGACGCACAATGGTAGATCGCAACTCCCATGTATTTTGTATGGAAACACGCTAAATGGCCCAAGATCTTGTAAACCCTTTCGGGTCTAGTATTATCGTATCCTAAGCCATAAACACAGAACATGTCGTTGCTCTTGCTCCATTCAACCTCTCTCAACCACGGATTCCAGAGCGCTGTCCAGCTATTCTCATGCCCATAGTGACAAAACAAGACCTCGTCGAAAGTGCTGATTCTAAAGAGGTTTTTGTACCTGAGTTCATGTGCATCTCCGACAGGTAAATCAGACAACCGTGGTAGCTCATGCAACTCCACCGTTGGGTTGATGCTGTCGGGATCGATGATGTCTATCATCAGATACTTTCTGGAAAAGGTCATGAAGATGAAACGGGGACGGGAACGAGACAGGTGGTTGTTTACGAATGCCTTGTCATTGAAAAGAACGTTCCATCGTTGACATACACTTCGGAATCGAACAAGAGATTGAGGTGGAAGACGAGAGAGTATCTCTTCCTCTAGTTCCCACGGAAGCTGCCGAGCCATTAGGTCTTTTGTGTTTCACTTTTGTTTGCGACTTCAAAAGAGTTTTGATCTACATGTTAAAAATTGTATATATTAAAGATAATTTATTAAAGAATTTTGTAGATTATTTTAGATTATATCACTAAAAGCAATTAGCATAACATTTTTTTTTTGTTATTAATATTTACTAATTTTTATTGAATTTTTATGTTTCTATAAATTGTTTCACGATTTAAACGTTATATTGTTCACATAATTACTATAAATTATCAACTTTCTTCATAATTTGTGTTTAATCTCCCTCTCTATCCACTCTTTGAATCTGTTTATTTAAATGTAAGTTAATTGTTTATTTTTCTTTGAATTATATAAATTAGTGTTAAAAAAAGAGTAACATAATGACAAAATATTACTAAAATTAATGGGGTTAATAAAAAAAATTAACTTACATTTATATAGAAATACGAAACACGTAGAACACTTTATGCAATTCCATCATCAACAAATTAATTTTATATGAATTACAATACCCCAATCCTATAACTTCATCTTACAGACCGATACACACACAAGTAGAGAGTTTCGTTAAAAGAAAGAAATATATACCCAAATAAATAAAGTATTATATATTATCAAAGTCCTAACCTAAGATCTAAAGAACAATTTGACAATGTGTCTGAAGAAGAACCAGGCAAGTTCGTCGAGGCAGGAACATTAAGATCGATTAAAGTCGAAACTTGGTTCTTCTCCTTTTGATCTCTCTGCCAATGACACCTCATGTGACCTCCTAAAGCTTGACCACTCGAGAACACTCTAAAACAGATGTTACATCGATGACTAATCCCTGAAACCAACTTCACACTCTTGTTCTTATGATCATCTTCTACGATCTCTTGATGAAGATGAGGAGAAGGAGAAGGACGAGGATCTTCGGTTAAGTTTGTAATGGCGGAACATCCTTTTGCGTGACCGTGTAGCGCTTGATGTGATCTAAACACTTTCTTACAACCTTCACAATCGAAACTTCTTTCCACTTCTTGACTTGAACCGGTCGTGGAGCCATTAGCCAACATTAGTAAACTAGAGGCAATGGCCTTATCTTCCTCCGATGTAACCGGAACCGGCGGTGCTGTCGTGACGGTTCGTTGGTGGTTAGGAGGAGGGTTGACGCCACGCCATTGACGCTCAGGGTGACATCTCATGTGTCCGTGGAGTGCCTTCAAAGACCTGAACTCTCTACCACATTCGCTGCATGGTTGTGTGATATTGGGAGCATTAGGGTCTGGCTTCTTGACTCGTTTAGGGGTTGGAGAGGAAGATCCTGTTTCGTTGTTGGAGATTTTGTTAGTGCGTTTCTTTCTTGGGTTTTGATTGCAACTCGGAAGAATAACATTCAATGGAGCAAATGGGCGATTGAAATTAGGATCAGAATCTGAAGTGTTCGTCATTGTTGTGAGTTTAAAGAGAAGACAGAAAAACAAAAGAGAGACTAAAAAGAAAAAAAAAGTTGAGTAGTGGGAGTTATGGTTAGTTATATAGAAGGAACAAGTTATTCGTGGAGTCGCTAATCGCTTTGCGGTTTCCTAGCAGTTACTTGTCGAATTGTTTACATGCCCCCTGTTTTGTCGGATTCACTTTTTCATATAATATTATTCTCTGCTTTTCCAAGTCTAAAAAACAAAATATACGCCAAAGAATAAAGGTGAAACAAAAATCAAACCGAATAAAACTATACCAATATGAAACCGGGATGGAACGAAAGATGAACTGACAAATGGTTTAGCTCTAACCAGAAGGAATCAAGCCGAACGAAAGATAAACCGTTTTGTTTGTTCGATTCGGTTTTAATCTGATTACCTTCGATATTAATCCTAAACTGCATCAAAGCATCTTTGAGATCTAATCTCTAAGGATGAATACATGAGAATGAAAACTGTAATATAACGTAAATGTAGCCATTCCAAATTCCGAAACAAGCTCTTACAGATGTATGTTGTAACAACTCAAATAAAATCTGAAAGATGAGAGACAACGAAGGACCCAAAATATATTTTAAAAAAAAAGGTTTTGGGGATGGGTAAAGAGAAAGAAGATGACCCACAAATACCGTATTGATGCGGCTTTTCTATCCACAAGTTTCACGATCCTATCATAAATAGTATAAATTTATAAGAATTCCATAAATATCATCATCACTGAACTGAAACACATTTCAAAGGCTGTTTATTCTATAACTGAGAGAATGCCAAACAGAGAGATATTGGATGGAGACATCAGTTTCACGAACCTGCTACTGGCCAATGCTCCCCAAGAGTCGTTCTACAGCAGCGTTGACGTTCCCATTGGTTGCAAGCAATGCCCTTATGTTCTCTGCTCTGTCATAGAATCCCATTTCTTGTAGCTGTTGCAACTGAGTCGCGTAGCGTTCCTCAGGAGGCACTGGAATCAAATAAGAGCCATGTTTCAATGGAACCATCCTCAATAAGACAACAAGAGTCAAAAGGTATAATGATCCTAGTGAATCTAACCATTGGGTTGGTTCGTGCCACTCAGGCTGCCAGCACCAAGACCGCCAAACATATTCATCAATAAATCCAGCCCCGCGTTATTGCCTGCCCCTATAGACAATGCCATCGTAACGATTTATTTACTCAATAAGCCAAACATTTGAGAATATATGTGCTAAAACAAAAACATATATGGAAGCAAAGGGTACAAAAAGGCGACTATGAGAGATATAACTAAAGCCTTTATACTTCAGATACAGATAACATCTTTAAGAGTACCTGTGGCAGCAGCTCCAGTTTGCCCCGGATCCCTACAGAGAAGAAGGATGAATACGGATTGATGGAAAACAAATAAAATAAAGACAATTCTGTTAGCAGCTTATGCCAAAAGCCAGAACCAAAAAGAATAATAAAAATCAAGGTTATTTCAACGATTAAACTGCTTCACGGCATTTAAAAAAGGTTATCAACGATCAGACCAGTAAAAGATACAAGAGGTGCTGCATTATTCATGATTCAATCATATCTTGCCTAACTAATAGAACTATCAGTTTAGCTAGTCACAATACAACACAAAATAATCAAGACATATAAAGGACATGAGAAGGGTATCCACACTTACTGGGTGGTCGTATTCCTATTCTGAGAGAAAAGTGATTGCTGTAGAGTCATCATTTGCTTAAAAAAAAAAAAAAATCTATGGCATTAGGTTGATAAAAAAAAATGTTTCTTTGGAGAGACCACATGTCCACAGGCCCAACTGACCTGCATCATCTCCGGAGAGCTGAACTGACGAAGAAAATCTGGGTTCTGCATCATTTCCCTCAACTGAGGATTCGAGTCAAGCATGGTTCGGAGTTGTGGGTTGAGACTGATAAGCTGGAATAAAGGACACACATTAAATACATGTTCACAATAGCAGCAATATCTTAAGTTCATGATTATTTAGGTGTTACCTGGTTCATGTATTGTGGATTGGAAAGTATGCTTTGCATCATCTGGGACATGGCTGGATTTTGCAATATCTGGCTCAATTGAGAAGCATCTGGAGTGGCACCAAGAGGTGAATCCGCTCCAAGCCCACCGAGTCCACCAAGGCCTCCAAGACCACCAAGGCCACCGAGTCCACCAAGGCCTCCAAGACCACCGAGTCCACCAAGTCCACCAAGGCCAGGGCTTCTCGCATCCCCACCAGAATTTGTCCTTCCAGGGGCATTTGTCTGGGCTGTCAAGTAGCATTACAATATATGGTCAATAATATCTACTGCATTACGAGCTGACGAGTAAAACTTAAATAAGAAATAAGCAGCCAAGAAACTTTTTCACACACAAACCACTCGTAACAACAAATTGTGAGAACTACATGAACTAACTCAGCAACTTATTATACACAATATTGCTCCTGAACCAGTGTGGTAAACATAGTCTTTCATTTCTTCTAAACAAGCCAAATACTATCGAGTCCATCGAAAGACGAGTAATCCAGCAGTCAATTAAGAGGATGAGAATGCAGTCTCTTACCAGCAGTAGCACCCCAAGGATTAGGAAGTGGATTTGCATTGGGGATACCATTTCCTGTCCCCGTTTCAGCATTTGGTGTCGAAGAATTATTAGAAGCATCGGTGCCTTGTGTAGTAACCCCCTGGTTTCCAAGGAGCGCAGCAAAAGGATTATTAGCCGTATTGTTTCCAGCGTTCCCGGACATAGTAGTAGCATTCATGAGCGGTTCCTGGACGTTTTCATACATACGCCTAAGATGGTTAAACCCCTCGGGCATAGATTCAATATTACTCATGGCCCTATCAGTATTCCGCATCATCTCACGCATAAGCTCCGGGTTTCTCGCAGCTTCCAGAGTTTGGCGAAGGATGCTTGGGTCATTAAGCACATGACCAAGCTCAGGGTTGCGATCCACAAGCTCACGCATTTGAGGGTTGCTCATAATCATACTCCTCATAAACTCCGGGTTGTTCATAAGATTCTGAATGGCTGGTGTATTCATCATATCTCTAATCATGCTAGGGTTTTGAGCTAGCTGTTGCTGTGCCTGCTCAAGATCCGGAAGACCAGCTCCAAATAACCCAGACATGGCATTCCCACCACCCAAAGGATTAAATCCAAGCCCAGGGAACAAAGATTCACCAGGATTTGAGCTATCGTTAGAACCAACCCCTCGAGTAACACTAGGTGCAGTGTTTCCAGCATTTGCAACCGGAGCAGGAGGTGATGCTGAAGATGGCGCAGAGCCTCGAACCATATGAACGGTATGATCAGCCTGCAAACCTATTCACAAAACAGTCCACACAGATAATAAAAAAACATTAAGCCTCTTTGAAAACTATCCAGGAAAATCAGATCACAGCTTGAAAATCATTTCAGATAAAATCTAAGTAAAACATAGACAATACAAAATCCCCAAAACGAACAATCAGAGAAAGATGAAAAGACCGACCATAGCTGAGAAGAGTCTGATCGTCCTTGAGGATCCGACCCTTGTAAATCAACCGCTGCTGATTCGCTGGCATTTCGCTGTTCTGAGCCACCAGCTCTTTGAACGCCTCCACCGTCGAATCGAGACTCGTCCTCACACTAAATTTCGATCCATTCGAGCACCTGACGTTCACGGCCACCACAGCTCCTTCTCCTCCTCCTTCGCCGCCATCGACGGCAGTCAGCGGCTGACTCGAATCTCCTTCTCCACCCATTCAAAATTTAGATCCTAGCTCAAGAGAGTTCCGCGAAATCGATCAACAGCCCTAACCCTAGAAAATAAAAATTCAACGATGACGAGAAGACTCGAAAGCTCTTAAAGTCGGGTTTGGTAGATTTCTTGAGGAAAGGGATATGAATACTTTTTTTTCCTTTTTCTTTTTGGTCGAATAACAAATGAGAGAGAGACTCTGAGAATTGAAGAGAAATGACTTATTGTTGGCTCTGAACGGCCAATCAAATGTGAATCGACAGACTTCCGCTTCAGAGAACGTATCGACTCGAACCGGTCGAGTTCGGTCGGGCCGGACTAAACACTTCGCAATAACCCGAAAACCCGATTCCTTTAGTTAATCCGAATCTGAGGATACAGCGTCGTTTTATACAATTTAACTTATCTCACTAAGGCCCATTGGGCCTTAAATCCATTTCGTTTTATCGTCTATCTTCAAACAACTATGAAGACTCTGAACGACGTTGTCTAAGTCCCAATCACTCTGTCCTAGCTTCTCTCCGGCCAAAAACCTCCTAGCCATAGTTCCTTCAAGAACCGTGCTATAACCGGCAACGACCCGAACCTTTCTCTCCTTCACCAACCTCCTCATTTTCGCTACTTCGCCCCATGATTTCTCTGCAGCGAACACGCTTGACGCGAGCAAATACCCTGTAGAACACAAGGGTTCAAGCTCAAGAACCTCAGCTATTGCCTCTGTGGTAATGATTCCACTCTTTAAACGGTTCCTGCAGCCGCTAAGAATCGATCCCCAAGCACTGGCCCCGGGCTTTACGTCTTCTGGAAGGTTCTTGATTAGTTCCATCGCTGTATCAATCTCTCCAGCTCGGCTAAGCATGTCCACAACGCAAGAGTAATGCTGCAACGAAGGTTTGTTCTGATCTTCAACCATTGATTTGAAGATCATGAGACCTTGCCTGACTAACCCGCCGTGATTACAAGCTGACAAAACTGCTAGATATGTCACATCGTTTGGTGTGTAACCTTCTCGTTTCATTTCCTCGAATGACGCTAATGCTTTTTCCGGTAAACCGTTAAAAGCGTATGCTGATATGATCACTGTCCAAGAAACAACATTTTTCCTTGGGATTTGATCGAATGTCCTTCTCGCTACTTCTATGGCTCCACATTTTGCGTATGCGTCAACAATAGAGGTATCTACTGAGACGTCAGTTGTGGCTAAGCCTCTCCGGATAGCAATTCCATGTGCCCATTTGGATTTCCTCAAGTCTGCTGAAACAGAGCATGCCTCAAGAAGGTTTATGACGGTGATCGCATTAGGCTTATCCTCCATCTGACAGAAGATTGAGATTGCTTCATCGGATCTTCCACAACGGGCTAATCCAGAGATCATTGTGCTGCATGACACCACATCCTTGTACACCATCGAATCAAGCACGGTTCTTGCATCATCAATAAGGTTGCAGCTTGTATATGCATCAATCAAAGAACTCAACGCCACTTCGTTAGACTCATATCCATGCCGGATTATCACGCAGTGTATTGACTTGCAGGGTACTGGCTGCTCAAAGAACTTGCAAACCTGGAGAAGACTCACGAGAGTAACTTCATCAGCTTCAATCACCTCTTTTCTCATCAAATCAAACATCTTAAGAGCCTCTTCATACATTTGGTTGTGTACAAACCCAGCCAGAATCGAATTCCATGAAACAATGTTTCGACAAGTCGTCTCATCAAATACTTTTAAAGCTGAATCAATATCAAATCCTTTGGAATACATGTCGATGAGTGAATTACGCACGAACACATCTTTCAAGTCAAAGCCTCTACGTATAGAAAATCCATGAACTGATCTTCCCACATTGATATCCTCAAGAACAGCACATGCCTTGAGAACACTTGTTACGGTTATACTATCAGGCTCTGTTTTCGCCTCGTGAACCATCTCTCGGAACAACTTCAATCCAAGAACAGGTTCGTCTTGGCTTTGCACGTAACTCCGGATCACCACACTCCACGAAATAACATCTCTTTCAGACATTTCATCGAACAGCTTGCGTGCGCTTGACGAACCACACTCTGCATAGATGCACAGGATCGAATTTTGAACAGAAGAAATCCCCCAATACCCACTACGGATCACGTAGCTGTGAATCTTCTCTCCATCGAGGTACGATCGAAGACTACGATAAGCGTGAATCACAAGAACCAACGTCGAAACATTAGGTTCAAAACCCCAAACTCTCGACTTCGAAAACCAGCACAGCCCTTCCTCTGCGAAACCATGATCGAGAAGCCCGAAAACGAGTACGTTCCAAGAAACCGAATCTCTCCAAGTCATACAGTCAAACTCTCGCGTCGCGGAGCACAAGTCTCCGCATTTCATGTAGAAATCAGCGATCGAGTTCCCGACAGAAACAAAAGACTCGAACCCTCTCTTGTACAGACTCGCGTGGATGCATCTACCTTGTAACAGCCATGAGAGCTTAGCACAAGCTTTGAAAACGATGGGGAAAACAAAAGGATCGTGGAGTTGAATTCCACCTCTCTGTATCTCTGTATAACCAGAGACCACTTCCCGCCATTTTCCATTGAAGGAAGCTTGCTTAATCCTCGAAGACAAAGCTTGTAACTTTGAACACAACTGTGTTCCCATAACGTTCAGTCTTATGAGAGCAAGCTCATTTCCATGGCAACTTATCTAGACCAAGAGTCCAAGCCCACACTTGCAAAATGGCATCTTTATGAGTTTAATTATCTGACTTGAACTGTTTATGCAATTACAAATGCACACAGCAAACACTACACATTTACTAGTTACAACATATGTTTTCTCTTGTCTTTTAGTAACACGTAATCTAATCTCTTTAACGAATACAAAACCAGAGAGATAAGAGAAAAAAAAGAATCTCGTACGTGTGTTCAATCAGAAACAACACTAGCGAGCTCGTGCCGCGGTTTGCCTCGGTTGAAACGACGACAGATGTTCCCGGCGATAATGGCTTTTATGTTGACCTGCGGCTGTGGAAGCTCTAGTGGTCCTTCGCTCCAACGGTTTCTCATTGGCAGCTAAAACGAGTTCGAGCGATTCCACCACTTCGTTCATCGATGGACGGTTCTTGGGTTCGGCTTCAAGGCATTTCAGAGAAAGCTGAGCGACTCGGAAAGCTGATTTGAAAGGGTACTTTCCTTCAAGACGAGGGTCCATGATGCTCCTCAGCTTTCTTCTTTCGGAGAGATGAGGCTTGATCCAGTCGGTTAGATTGTGTTGCCCTGTAGGACGTGTAGGATCAAGCGCGTGTAAACCGGTCAAGATCTCAGCCAAAACAACGCCAAACCCGTAATTATCACTCTTTACATACAAGTGACCTGTTAGAAGAACCAACCAACATGTTCATAGTTTGTCCTGGAAAAAAACAGAACCAAGAAGATAAAGACATTGTACGTTGTAGTACCTGTAGCGACATACTCTGGAGCTGCATAGCCCTGTGTACCCATAACCCGTGTGGTGATGTGAGATTGACTCGCGGAAGGACCTAACTTGGCCAATCCAAAATCTGATAGCTTAGCGTTATATGACTGCATCAAGATCAAACCAGTTGAGAGTTCCACGCTTGATTATTTACCACATCAAATGCATAAGCCATGATTATTTTACTTACTCCATCAAGTAGAATGTTTGAAGCTTTGAAGTCTCTATAAATTACTTGCTTCTCTGAAGCGTGCAGAAACGCTAAGCCTTTAGCTGCTCCTATTGCTATCCTAAGCCTTATTTCCCATGAGAGCGGCTGCACAACAGAACCCTCTGGAGGAACAGAAGCAGATAAGGAATCATCCGACCTTAACATGTAAAACGACTTGAGCAAAAGATGGTTCTTACTTCGGAAGAGATGATTCTCTAAGCTTCCTTTCTGCATATATTCGTACACTAGTAGCAAGTCGTCACCTTCCAAGCAGTATCCTAACAGCTTCACGAGGTTCGGATGAGAAATCCTCCCAAGAAAATTTACCTCACACTACACAAAAAGACGAACAAAGAATCCATCCAATAAACAAACAAAAACTCCTCATTGCATATCATTGATAAGTTGGGACTCTACTCACTTGCCATTCCTCGAATCCTTGGAAGCTTTCAGAGTTAAGTTTCTTGACAGCAATCACAGTACCAGTGGTGTGATTCCCGGGGCCTTTCTCTTCAAGCCAGCCTTTAAAGACTTTCCCAAATCCTCCTTCTCCAAGAACATTCTCAGACTTGAAATTCCTCGTTGAAGCTCTAAGTTCTGCGAGGCTGAATATCCTTAGATTCGGAACGGGAAGTATCTGACCCTCTGGATAAGCATCTTCACCACTTGCCGCAGAGAATGCACTATTACTAGATATGTTACTTCTTGATGTTCCCGTAGTCGTTGACTTAAATGGACCTGGAACCATTCCAAAACAAAACCAACCCCAAAACATGAGAAACAAGGAGCAATAAATTTTGATTCAACAACAACAGGAGAAGGAAAGTTTGTTACTCAAAAGGAGGAAACTTTCTGTAAAACCCATATGAGAAAACAAACAAAATTAACAAAAGGTTCCATCTTTTAACCAAAGCTTAACCATCCACAGGGATGTAAAAAAGGAGTGACCTTTATGCATCGAACTAACAAGGCTTTGCAGATGAAATCGCAACGTATTACACACGTTTTGAGTTAGAAACCCATATGGAAGAGAATTGAATAGATAACACCAAAAATTGACAGAGCACAAACCTGAACTGATGTTACCAGTAGAGCTAGGTGTTGTTGTTGAAGGAGATTTAGATGGAGAAGTCCAGCAAAGCCCCATACCGACAAACCAAAATTAAAAGCCAAAACCTTTTTTTACCTCCTTTTCAATTATATATACAAAGTATCTAATCTAGACAATCATCCTCTTCTTCTTTTCAGGGTTTCTACAAAAGTCTGGAGAGAAGCGTGTGAATCTAAAACAGAGTGCTTTACAAGAAAAGAGAATGGATGGAGATCGTACTATTACCGTTTAAAAATGAAATTGGGTGTGAATGAATGAATACACACAAAAAAAACAAAAGCAAAAAAGATAACTTTTTTTTTCTCCAATTCGACGAAATTTCTCTTCTCCGTTTTCTGACTGATTTAATTTATTGTATTGTATGGACCTCATGAAGAGAAGAGAAGCATAAGCATGTGGTTACTTTGTCACCAAAGCCCCATTGAGGTGAGAAAGAGAAGACTGAGTCTTGAAAGAATGATGTTGCCAGGATTTGAGGAATACAGAGGAGAGAGAGAATGAGAAGAAGTTTATGGTCAAGTCAACTTAATAGAAATATGTTTTCCTTCGCCACCTATAATGAGAAACCGATTATCATTCCTCGGCAATTTCTTCATTCTAAACTTCAACTTTTCAACAAGTCACTATCTCTTGTTTGAAATTCTTGTTCGACCTTTTCAGCAAGTTGGGGTTTTGAATTATGTTATACTACAACTTATATACAAACCACATTCGTAACATAAAAAATCACCTAAATCATGGCTTAAGATTAGTAGTTAAGTGGTGACCGAATAAATGAGAGAAGAAAAAATTCATAAGAAGCAGTACCGACCCTAAACATAAGCAAACGAGGCTTGAGCTTCCAATCTTAACTATAGAACAAAAATGTTTTTTTATAAAATTTTTTGGAAAGAACAACAAGTAAAAAGTATTGGTTTTGCATTTTTATTATTTTGTTCAGCTTCGTTCTTTCTCTCATTTTTACTATAATTCCTCTTTATTATATTAAGACTTCCACCAAATTATGTTCATTGTTAAAGATGAATTGAAATTTCATTTTTGAGAAGAAAAAAAATACCATAAACTTTATCAGCTTTCTTCTATCTTGTAGGCATATCCAGTATGAGACTAGACATCTTCTAACACTTCACATTGAGTGCTTTACCTTTCAGATTCAAGATGTTCTACTCACTCGAACAATATTCTACTAAATCCGACATATTAAAATGCATATTTTTTCTTCAACCAACTCTGCTATTAAAGCTTTATCAATGGTCATTGACATATTTTGAAAACTTTAAGAATTAATGAAATTTGCTTAAGAGATTTATAATTTTGTTTTAGAAAAATTATTGTATTTTCCTGAACACATTTTTTAAAAGAAATTGTTATACTTTTACAACCAATTTTTCTTTTGTAATATCCAAAACAGTGATGTACTATCTTGTAAACTAGTATATGTTAACAAATAACAATCTTGTAAAGGAACAACCATACAAGATATTGGTTGGCATTGAAGTCATTAGAGATACAAACCTAAGAAACGTGCGTATCTGTACGCAATTTAATGTAAAACAAGTTAAGGTTATTCATTTAATTAAGTTGTAGTATATGCTCACAAATCATACGTGCATCGATAACATATCATGACGACGAGTAGACTCGACTCACCACACGCTTATAAATAGATAATGGCAGCGTGACATACGACTCACGCGTAATGCGTCGGTCAAAGGATCATCACATACATGTTGTTTGTGGACGAAGCAAATTTAAAAGAACGAATATTAATTAAAAATTGACGTGACATAAGAAATAAATTTCATTATTTGATTACCAATAACATATTTCGCTCTCATGGCAGTATGGTACATGTCTAGTTATAGATAAAAATATTTTTGTTAACGCGGGTTAAACGGTGCGAGACAATTGCGGTGCGATTTTACAATTATAAAAATGTTTAAATATGTATACGCAGAGTCGGTCCTGAGATTTATAAGGCTAGAAGCCAAAAAAAAATTTTTGGCCCTTTAATTTTTTTTGTTAAAAATTTTAACTTAAAAATGCCAACTGAAATATTTGAACCCAGGTGGTGATTTTGAACACACTCAAAGTTAAACCATTAGGCCAACTGAAATATTTGAAAATTTGGCCCCGAAAATATTTTTAAACTAATGACCCCAAACTCATGCTTGATGGACTTGTATTCAGGCATGGCCCTGTGTATACGTAGAGATTTTTGTTACTGTTAAATGCGGTGCAGGGCAGCAGTTTTCATCGTCACCATTCAGAAACCTTAGGTTAAAGTATAATAATAAAAGAGTATTTGCTGTGAGTTTCTTCCAAAGAAAAAAAAAAGTTTATTGGCCTATATTACATGGTAAAAAAACTGTTTCCCTTGTAAAAATTGCCAAATCTGTTAAGTTTTTGTGGGCTTTTCAACATAGCTTGGGACACGTTCCATAATCTTCTCGAGCTTCCCATGTTTCAATTGGTTTAAATTGATATACCGTTTTGTTCGCAACTGTCTGTTGGTTACGAGGCCCATACATGACAGTAAAGTGCTTCCTCAAAATGTTCCCATAACTCGCAAGCCACATCTCGATGCAAGATGTTAACCCTAATTCCTAAATAAATTGTCATCTTAATCTACTAAACAGTAAAAAATGATTGTTAGTCCACCAGTCTTCAAGATCTCCAGAACCAGCACTACAAGAAAACGTTAGTTTAGGGACCAAAAGTTGCGACGAAAATGTGTGGTCGTAAATTCGAGACGAAGTTACGATGAAATTGCGACAAAACCAAAATTCGTCGTAAACTGGTTGTAATATTACAACGAAATATTTCGTCGTAAAGTGGTTGCAATTTTACGACGAATCAGAGACGTTTTAGAGACAAATTCAGGTGATGTCGTAAATGCGTCGTAAAGTCGTTATAAAGTCGTTGTAAAACTACAACGTTTTTACGACGATATCGTTGTAAATTAAATACAACTTTACGACGAAACTACAACGACCGCGTCGTAACTTGGTCGCTATTTAGGTTTCCGCCATGTGCCCATAAATCATTCCCCGATGAAGTTACGATGAAATCGTCGCAAATTCGTCCCTGATTTACGACGAATCTGCGACGAAACTTCTTTCTATATATTGACTCCATTCCCAACTCATTTCGTCGCTCATTCAACTCTCTCCACNGAAACTTCTTTCTATATATTGACTCCATTCCCAACTCATTTCGTCGCTCATTCAACTCTCTCCACTCCCTTCAATCTCT
>OVBB01000042.1:0-92535 GCA_900406415.1 Isatis lusitanica
CCTTTGGAGAAACAATTTACCTCGAGCTTTTTCTTGAATTTGAGTTCGTTAACAACCGCGATTCCGGCGCCGTATACATGGCTAATCATGCAGAAGCTGACCACGGACAGGAAGATTGTTAGACTTTTCATATTTTGGGACACATACGTTTACATAATCTGTTTTCGTTCCTTTAAATATATATGTTCACATCTGTATTTGCTATTGGTGATTTTTACAGTCTCTTGTTTCTCTATTCTTAGGGTTTCTATTAATAGTTTGAGGTACCAAAACTATCGATTTCATGGTGGATTTAACATATGTATTTGGACTTCAATTTGGGTAACGTCAGGTTACAAAAAAAAACGTTCGAGTGAGCCTCTTGCACGTGTGGTACCAAAACAATGTTATATATGTGGCATCCACCAACCTCATGTAAGCATCCCATGTATATATATCTATCTTATAATCATAACTTTTTTTGCTATTATCTGTTAACCTCATTATAGAGAAGGAAACTCGATTCAGGCTGAGGTGGTACCCACTCTCTTGTAAACTTATTACTAACACTAAACCGTGGTTACTTCGCCGTAATATTTGAAACATATTTTATAATAACTTACTTTTTGACCCAAAAAAAAAAAAGATAACTTACCAAAATATTTATAATCTGATCACTCTTATTCAAAGAAAAATGAAATATTTTTTCTCAAAAGCCAACAGTAGCATATATATGTTGGCTGAGCTAATTGATGTTTCAATAAACATTATAAAAAGTACGAAGGAGTTGTTTTTTTAGAAAACTGAAATGGAATATATAATCCAAAATTACAAAGGTTTACATATGAGTTAATATATTCTTTACTAGCAAAATTCTTTCTCGAAAAAAAAAAGAAAATTCATCAAAACTTGTGTAAAATACCAAATTAATAAATACAAAACTTGTAGTATTCGAATACAAGGCCAAATATATGCAACTTACAATATGGTTGTTATAAATCATGAAATGATCATGACTAACAAAATGATTTACAAAATCAATGATATAGAATTTACATGTTAAAGTCCCCTTGTTGAGATAAGTGTAATAAATATTATTTCTTCTTGATATCCCAAGCATGCACAAAACGCTCACGCTCCTGATTTTTCCTATAATAAATCCCATCATTTCTAGCCACCCAGTGATAAGTGGATCCACGAGGCACTTTGGGGTCATACTTGTATATCTCAAATTTTTTTAGTTTCTCCCGCCTCTCTCCGTAACTCAAACTGCACCAGAAGAGCGTCGTCCCAAAAAAGTTATCATGAATCCTAAATCTATCGAATTTCCCCACCTCCACAAACTTTTCACCTAAATCTTTGTCTCCGGATTTACAGTGCAATGAGAGGGTATTGGACTTTTGTTTCGGATCCAGTTCGTTCTTGATAAACATTTCATTTCCATCATCGCTGTATACCTTACCAGTCATGCAAAGGCCAAAAACAATAAGAAAAATTGAGAGAATTTTCATTTTCATTTTTCTTTTTGAATTTTCTTGATATGATTTGTTTCTTCTGTTGTTCGGTGTTATTTTCAACATCAAGAAGTTACTACATTTTCTTCTCTCGCTATTTTTAGGAGTTTTTCGATTAATAGTTGATGTAGCACATCACTTTGCGGATTTTCTTGAGCAATCCGAGGTTTTACATTTACCAAAAAGTTGTAAGCCAAGTGAATTTTATGTGGCCTCCAATAATCAAACACACTAAATTAAAGGTGAGGTCAGCGTTTAGGTTTTCAAGCCGATCGAGAGAACACACGTCCTTCGTGGCTAAGACAAAGGCAGGGTAATAATAGATCGTTTTGCGTTAACGCTGACATCTTTTGTATGTTTCGAGATCGTTTTGATATGTTTAGCTTAGGATTAGTCCTGAGAGACTCAAATATTTGTGCTGATTCCCTTGCAAAAAGAACGCAGATATTAGGATATATATTTTTACATGCAAGTCATAACAACCCGGAGATCTGACTAAATTTTATTTTTATATGTGAGTTTAGTTGAGAGAAGAAAAAAAGATTGATGCTTTATCAAGGTTTAGGTAAGGTCACAATTTATGATAATTTTCCAACTGATGAAAATGTCAGAGGTTTATCAACAATTACTGGTTAAAAAACCATGAGCATTGATCCGGCCCGACATGTTGTAAAAACAGGACAAAATTAAGGGTCTAATGTAAGAAACCCCATGAGCATTGATCCGACCCGACATGTCGGAAAAACAGGACAGAAGTAGGGGTTCAATATAAGGCTTGCATCGTCCAAGATTTCATCCCTAAGATGAAATTATATGTGGGGCTAATGATACAGATGTGAACAGTTTACGAACAATAAACCCCCGGAAATGGTAATCTGTACAAAGTGGGCCAGAGCCATCGTGACTATAAATAAAATTTTTATGTACAAAAAAAAGTCCATTGATTTCTTCTTAAACAAGTAAACATAATAACTAAAACTTATTGCAAGTCTTAGTCTGTGATGTCGAAGTATCTTGGGTTTTCTGGGTAATGGTACTCCACATTCAACTGCAACACAAACACAAATAAAAAAATGACTTAACTTAAAACGCTGGTCAAGACTCAGAACTCAAATCTCGTACGTACCTTTCCTTCATCGGAATCTGTGTGGCGCTGAGGAAACACGACTCTCAAGTCGTTGTACAGATAAAACCTCCTCTTCCCATCTGAATCCAAGTTTTTCTTTTGCCCCGTACTTTCGGCTTCCTCAGGTTTCTTTGAAGCTTTCTTGGGTAATGGGCAAATAAACCTCAGATGAAGAGCGTACCGTAGAGCACCAGAACCGCCGTTACCTTCTTTGGAAGATTTTAGCCAGCTTTTCCCACTTTCATCAAATTTCTCATCTCCTTCCACTAAATCAGAAGATCCTTCACATTCTTTTTTGTTCACTTTTTCACTGCTTTTGGCTTTTCGAGTGTCCTCTTGCGTTGCTTCATTAGTTGGATTAGATGATCCCAGAGTAACCTTTTGGCGCAAGAAAGTCTGTATAATACACACAAGAAAACACAGTTCAGCAAAAGACAACTAATGTTCAACTTCACAAATATCTTTATACAACAGTGAGTGGAAATGAAAACAACAATGAGACTTTTTTGAGGCCTTATGCTTTCCTAGAAGCTATACGATTATTCTTCTGGCTATAACAGGTACATTATATCAGTTCCTAATGATTTTTTTCTACAACACAAAAAAAAAAGTAGAAAAGAACAGGGTGCTTGCTTTGAAAGGCTACCGACAAAAAGGTGTAATCTTTTATGTTCTATATTACCTTTGTTCCGGCTGGCATATCAGTTAAATCATAGTTACAGAGGAAGGTGTGAAGAGGTGTTTTCTCAGGATTACTCAGAACCTGCACAAGAGCAGTTCATATCATGAGTGAAGAACATTCAGAGCTTTTCGGAACTCTCTCTATAAGCAACACTGAGAAACAGTTTATATTTGTTAGGGATTACAATTACAGTTGTTTGAATGACGACTGAAAGACTAACTAAATTGCATTCTGGCAACAAAATAATTATCCGTAAATGCTGAAAATACTGCATAAGCACTTGGTTATTTGGTACCAGACCTCGATTGCCCCTCAAGTGAGATTTTAGCCACAACTTTTATAATGCAATATTACCTATACCAGATGAAGAATAAGAACAAAAAACAAAGAGAAAGGAGATACCAGTTGAATCCGACCCTTCATGGGGATTCGCAGTTGGCTCTTGGAGCTCTGAGCATCCAAGTCGATTTGACTTGTTTTCAATTTCTGGCTCCAGAATTTGTTCGATTTAGATCCTCTGGCAAGATCTATGGAGGCATAATATAGCAAGACGCAATCATCACCGACACTGGTTACTGAGAATGGAAGCTTCTGTGATTTTGGAGATATGTCTCCCCCAGCAATACTAAGAACGGCAAGAAAACCGTCTATCTTCTGTACGAATAAAAACAAACAGAAGTCAAGAGTCTAAATTAACCCCAAAAAAACTTATTTTTTACTAGAAGAGCTTAGAGCCTTTGCTTAAGCAAGGATGATGATAACAAGGACTTTTGCATTTCGGTTGTTCATATGTACATGGAAACATACAAAGTCGTCTGCTGTAGCCAGTTTTACCAGTCCTCAGTTTCTAAAGCTGCACATTTTTCTTTCCTAAATAGGGACCTACACCAGTTAAAGAATGCAACTTTCAAAGGACCTATTAACTATTAAGTGAGTCATCAAAGTATCCGAGTCGAAGATGAAAACCTGATTTGTTGTCCCGCATGACAATCTTCCTGTCAACAGTGACTCCTCGAAAGAACCAACCAATGACCTCTGAATGGGACGTCCACTCAAGCTTCTACTGAACCTTTTGCATGGAGACGAAGGAGCTGATTCAACACCTCTCTCCATTGAAAATGCTCTCCTTAGAGCATATGCATCATCAAACAACCTACGGTCAATTCTTAGTTCTGCTTCTTCACTAATATTCCTTAACTCTTCCACTATCTTCCCGTTTTGGCCACTTCTTACCGCTTTTATTCTCTCAGAAAACTTCGGACCAAGTGGTGAGAGCGAAAGCGGTGGAGAGACAGATATATCCTTATCACAAGGTAATGGCTTATTGGGTGTACCAGGCGTTTCATATACTGGTGAGTATAAGCAAACCTCACCTTTTGTGGGTCGGTGGATGTCTACAGAGTCAAGCAATGGACCATCAGTGAAGACCATGGACGAGAGTCTTCCACTGCTTGAGGCGTTCTTCCATTCCCAGCAAGTAGATGTGGTTGTGGCCGTGGGAGTGGTAGAGAGATGTAACCTACCAGCGAGATTAAACTTTTTGTGATCTTGTGCGACAGAATCACAGAGTCCTCTAGAAAGACCAGAATAAGTAATCGGTTGGTGGTTACTAGAGCTGATATCAAGCAGGTCACCTCTGAATTTTACGGGGAAGAGAGTATTCAGAGGGGAGAGTACTCTTTTCCTGACTAACGCTCCACCAATATCTAGTCCTGTAACTCCAAGAGTGGATGATAGAGAGTGATCAAGAGCGACACTCGTCTGTTTCTTGTCCAGTGAGCTAGTCTCGCTTGATGCAAAACCAACTATCCTTCTAGCTCCAGTTAGACTCGAACTAACCTTATCCGCAGCATAGGTTGTCGATCCATGAGCACTAGTAGATGAGGAGGTAACAACACGAGTGCCATGGAATCTACGCTGATCATCTGCTAACTCCGGAGGCTCCAATGATGTTTTCCTATCGAACTCTCCAATGGAAGAGCAGATGCTTCCTTCGCTTCCTCTGTTAAGGCCATCTGAATCATTGGAAGTGGCATACACAGGCAGACTTTGCGAAAGGCTGCAACTTGGAGCAGACGAAGCTTCATGCGATTGTTCACTTGAAGCAGTCTGTGGCAGACCCATAACCAATGCTCAAAGGACTTTTATCAAATAAAAAAGTTGTGGTCACCTGCAGGACGGTTACCTTGTTGGAACTTGTGAGATGTGAGTTTCCAAATCCCTACTTTATCTGGAAATCTCCTTACAAACTACAAAATCCTTGACTACCTCTTATCTCTAGCGGAACAAATTGAATGTAGAACAACTATGTATCAGTCACAGGCATCCACAACTCATGCATTGCTTGCCTACTAACCAGCATACAAGAAACCAAACACTTGAAATTTATTCGACAGTGGTTTATGTCAGAGGACTCCGGAGAAATATAGGATTTGAGGGTGACGGATACAGAGTTCATTGCAGTTACACTTTCCTGAAATGAATAAGAGGGAGAAACCGAATCAAATACGATAAGGACATAGCCAAGGTCGTTCAGAAATCATTCTTTTAATCTAAAGCATCAACAGAAGGATAAGAAACGATCAAACAAATCATGAAACATTCGCCATAGAAAAAATAAAAAAACTATTTTAACAAGTGTTTCAAAGTTTTAAGAAAGAAGAAGAGATCAAACAATAGCAGCCATTCAGACAAAGTATAAAAAAAGATAATAATAATAATGAATCAGATAAACGAAAACCATCCTCGCAGTTTCTCAGTGTATAAATGTCAATCAAACATCATCACTAGAACACACGTGTATTATAAGTATTGAGCCAAAATATACAAAAGGATCGAACAGTGCCACAAAGAGTGATCAAACATATGATGATCCACGACAAAATGTTTTTAGAGCAGATCATGAACGCAACACGATGAACCAGATATTCCACGGCATACAAACAAAACAAAAAAAAGTTGTGCTTAAAATTAATCTGATCCACTAAAATAAAATAAAAAGCTTCACATAGAAGACAAATCATCAAATCCCCAGGAAACAAAGCAGCAGCTCATCAACATCATCATCGGAAACAAACACCGTAAACTCACAAAACGGATGTAACCACATCACTCGGAATTAATCAAAACAATCAACAGAAAAAAAAAAAAAAAAAAAAAAAAAACCCGGAAAAGTCCATGTGAAGACGCACCGATGAAGCAATGGATTACCAATATAAAAAAAACAATATATGTTCAAGAGAACATTTCAGAGGAGACCATTCACATAAACCCTCTGGATCGATGAATCATAAATGGAAACGAAGAAGAGGAAGAGACGAATCCAAAGGGAGAAACAAAAGGTTTTGTAAGAAGAGAAAGAATCTGAAGGTGAGAGAGAGAGAGAGAGAGAGAAGCAGAGGTGTACAGTACCTCTTGTTCCCCTTATCTTTCGTCTGTTTATAAACAAATCCCAATAACTCATCGCCATTACCATCCCTCTCCTTTTCTTTTTCTTCTAATTTAACATTTTCTCATTACGTTTTCTTTTCTCGAGATACGATTTTCCCAGATTACACATTTTCTTTTACCATTAATATATCTACTGGAATTCTCTTTCTCTTTTATTCTCTTTGATGATTAAAGCAACAAAAGAAAAAAACACAAATTTGGCAGGAAGAGACAAGACAATTTTTCACGCATCTCTTCTACTTTTTGTTTACCTTATTACCGTTTTTAAATATTACAAGGAAGCTGTTGGGAATTGCGGTTGGTAATTAGGATCAGCTTTTGTTTGCCCTTCCTCTATTTCAATGTCTTATCTCTTAATGGGCCATAGATAGTGGGCCCACATACTAGTGGATCATTAGAATAAGCCCATCACGTGAACTCACGTGAGAGACAACAGCTGATTATCCACCACCCAATGCTGATGATGCAGTTTTTCTTCGGTAGCAGCATAGTCTATGATAAAATTAACACCGAAACACTAACTTTTTATGCCAAAAAAAAAAAAAAAAGCTAATCAATGTCCATGATATACGAGATAATCACATGATAGAAAACCTAAAAAATTCATAGGTTTTGCGATTAATGAGTGAGCGTAAAATCGACCTAGAAAGGTCGGGAAGCTTCTTCCATCATTTTCTTCACTCTCGTCAACTTCTCGATTTCTTTCAAGACCTAGTTGAGCACATTGTTTCAGAAACTTTTCAAATTCGTATTCGTAAGTCAAGCAGAAAAGATAATCATAAAATTACCTCCAAAGCAATCTCTTCAGAAGTTACTGTCTCCAAGTCTTCACATTCCAGCTTTGTAGCTATTCCTGTTTCCCAGAACAAAAGCAGCATCAGTCATGAAATGAAAACTGTCAGGGATCATAATACTATGGGACTTGTGAATAGAACCATACTTTCGAGGGAAATAATTGCATCTGCTGTATCGTAACCCTTTCTTGATTTTTCGTAACTCGCTTTTAATGAGTCAAACAACTGTGGTCATCATCCATCATGAAAGTCAGTTTCTTTGTAATGACGTTGACAGAAACTTTATACATTTCATAGGAAAGAAGTTGAAGAAAGACCTCAGGGGAAGGTTCTGAGCTGAAGGGATCATCTCCTTTAGCTGCGATATTCAGAGGAACATCGATCCATATGGAGATCCCGTGTCTTAGAAGTGCACTGATCAAATACTTACGATCAAACGAGAGCCAGACAAGAAATTAAAAAGTCTAAGCAGAATGTGCATGTTTTCTAAAAGCTCGAACTGCGAGAGAAACTATATATAAAACATACAGATTTGTCAAGCTCTGGACCGCACCATCTCCAGCGCAAACTACAAGCCGACCCATAGATGATAACTGCTTCAGCACTTCAGTCTGTCAAAACATGTCAAAAACCATTATGTGGCATTAACATTGATTTTGAGTTTTGAGTATGTATTTTGTAAGTTAAATCAATCCTCTTTCAGAAACTGGACCAAAGGATGCATTTGATCAAACGACTGAATTTACCTCTGATTCCTGGAAAGCCTTCTCATCCGCTTCCTTTAAAGCTTGAACGGACGCATTTCCACCAGCCGCCTCCGCGATCAAATTATCACTACACAATAAGAGCCAAATAAAGTTAAGGACAGCGTGTAAGTAGAGAAGAAGACTAAAGGATGCAGCCCTCTGTTATGGACGTAAAGGACCAAAAGAGAGAGCTTAATGCTTAAAGCTTTACACTAGTGATTGGATAAGCTAAGAACCTGGATTCCACAAAAGCTATATATATTCCAAAAAAAAACAATGAAAGCAGACTGAGGTTCTATCGAACCTACGAGTGCTTACCTGTCAAAGTAGTAATATCGTAATGACTCAGCCAAAATCTTTCCCAATTTCGATTTAATGGGGTTATTAATCCCTACACCAGATCGTTAAAGCGCACACATCAGTGTCCGTCCATACGGAGCAAGCAGATAGATTAAAAACTGGAGCGTGCAGGTTAAACCCTAGCCAATCAGGCCTTACCAACCAGAAATATTGAAGCTCCTTTGAGTTCAGGGGCAATATCCGTAGCTTTCCTC
This sequence comes from Isatis lusitanica, assembly GCA_900406415.1. Lineage (NCBI taxonomy): Eukaryota > Viridiplantae > Streptophyta > Magnoliopsida > Brassicales > Brassicaceae > Isatis > Isatis lusitanica. Next base: position 8,846 of record OVBB01000042.1, read on the forward strand.
TGAGTTTTCAGACGGAAATGGTTAAAAGTAAAGAGGAAGCAAAGCTGGTTACATCTGTAAAGTTGGTTCTGTGAAAACTCTCACCTTAACCACATCAATGGGATCCGAATCAACAACATTGATCCCTATCCAACAAACGATAAACCAAAAAAAGATAACCAGTGTGAGAAGTGGATCAATCAGGTAAAGAATTATTTAGTATAATTTCTTCCTTTTCTCGAGCAGCCATTACAAACTGTGAGACAAAATCAGGACCAAAAAAAAAAAGAGCAGCAGAAATATGACTAGTTCAGCATCAGACATATCGTCGAACACTTGTTAAGCAATTGTTCGTAAGAGGAAACTAAACGAGACATAATCGTCGTTATCTTACAAAAGTTAAGTTTACAAATCAATGAGTCAGTGACAAAGAACACAAACGATTTCGCTAGACTTAGGCAGCTCCCAAATTCCAAATCGGAGGTAGAAAAATAACCGGTAAACGCAGACTGATCGGCGAGACACCGAGACGGAGCTATACGTCTGTGAGAAGAAATGAGTTTGACAGAGGAAGAAGAAGACAGCAGCGGCGCACAGGAAGTAGTTCGAGCTTGAGGATAGAACAAAGGAACAAGACGAGGAACGAGTCCAGAGGAAGTTAGAGAAGCAGACGCAGAGATCTCCATTGACGACGACGAACTCAGTTCTCCCTCTCCTCTCTAGTCCCTAGATAACCGCCACGTATGTATGTCTATCGAATCAGCTCAACGTGATAATTTTCTATTACCACATTTTCCGGAAATTAAAATAAACAAATAAAAGACTTCTGCGTTACGGTTATGTTGCTTTTTTGTATATTAAATTAAATTCTCGGATGTAATACTTTAATATTATTATAAAAGGGGATATAAAGAAGGAAGAAAAATTGAAGGGATAAAGAACAGAGGCTTCAGATTTACATTGGACAAGGAAAAAAAATTAAGAGAATACGAAATTAACCAACTAAAGAATAATACATATACTGACTACTGTATTCACTTATGAAGGTCTCTAATTCTCTCTACATCCAACGTTTTCGTCAAACGCGACGCGGCAGCTTCATCGTTCAATCAGCTCTCCTACTCCTGCAAGATTAATAACCTATGGAGGATTCAATAAACCCACAGCAAAAGAAATCTACTTATTAATTATGCATTCGAAATAATTCGCCAAACGCAAACGAAAAGTAAAGTGGAACAGTGCATTTGCGTTTGCGCGTTATAGAAAACTGTCCATTTTTTTCTTTTCATTTCAAAATGTACGCTTTTTAAAAATCTTCTCATGTAAACGCATAACTGGCGTTTGAAACAATCGAAAACGTAAACATATTTGCGTTGCCTCTTACCTCTGATTTGACTGGTCTGAGCAACTCCCGTGGACTCAAGTGGCCGAGACAGGCTCATTGGTGTTAGAGGTGGAGATGCTACTCTATCTTCGCTCCTTTCGACGGCTCGTTGAGCAACGGCTCTATGGGTACTTGAAGGTATAGAGTAGCTTCGAGGAACGACCAATGGAGGAACCGGAAGAGGCGAGGCCACAATGTTGGTGGTGGACGGAGGAGCTAGAGTAACATTGTTGTTTCTTTCTTGGTTCCATCCGGTTAGAGGCGCCGAGTGACCAACCAGACTAGGGGATTTGGCTCGTCTTGGCGGTGGTGCAAAGTAGCCTGGTGGTCTCGGGAGCTCATGAAGCTCGTTGAGCCTCGGGGAAGAAGAAGAAGCAGGAGGAGGTGAAGCTGTAGGGGAGACTCTCGGAGAAGAAGTTGAATGATGATGAGGTTGGGATACAGGAGGAGTAGGCAGAGGACGAAACGCGCCCGAGGAAATGTCGGTGGTGGTGACAGGTTTTGACGAGGCTTTGAGCGGTCCAGAAAACGCATGTCTCACTGCTGCTTGCTGTTGTTGTTGATGATGATGATGATGCGTGTCTGTTGTAGAAGTAGAAGGGCGAGGGAGGCGGACGTAGACGCTGTTGTTTTCCGCGTCTTTCCCGCTTTTTATCGGTTCTAACGGGGAGGAGTGCCATATGTTTCCGACGCTGTGGTTCGCTGGCCTCGGGTTTAGAGCTTGGGAACCCGGTTTTGAGTACCTTGAATCGCTTGGTGTTGGTAATACGTACGCATTGGTAGATGGATTCGTCTGTCTCAGCCTTTCTGATAAATCTGGTTTCTTTTCCGGGAACAACGGAGCTGAATGGCTGGTCATTCTGTGATCGCGTGATGATATCGGGTATTCATAATCTCTATGATCAGCATTTACCTAGAAGGACGAACTATCGCAGTTGAAGAAATTTTGTTGCAAAAATGTGAAGTGGTTATAGAGATGAGGGGAAAAGACATACCGCTGCTGCTCTTGTTACAGAATGACGAGGAAACGAGAGGTCTGTATTGTCCATCTGGAAGAAAACAGAAGAGCATAAGATTATTCCGCCGAGTCATGTTCTTTGTCATTTTTCAAATTCGACTTACCTTCATTGAGCCCCATGTTGAAGAGACAGAAGCAGCTTCTGCCCTCTGCTCATTTCCTCTGTACGCAAAACTGAGTTCTCCTTCACTGTTAATGTATTGGTCTTCATCATCCTCACTACCTTCTTCCTCTTCGTTCTCATGAACAGAGAGATCACAGTCGATGTGTTGTTTATCTGAAGCAACTCTTACGTGACGCTCTACTGCCTCAAGCGATTTCATTCCATTGTAAAACAGACGCATCTAAAATAATCATTGCAGAAGAAAGTCAAGACCACATAAGAGACCACAAAACTTTGCATAAGAAATGAATTATAAATAACAACCGAGTTTAATCTTTACCTGAGCAGTGTGGTGACGCACTGCTTGTGTGAGGAGACTACGAGCTTGTCCTTCCTTGAGAGATTTCAATCGAAAAATGCACATTGTTGCTTCGTCATGAAACTCATTGTAAGCAGGCCGAGACTCCGGAGGAATATGTCTCTCTCCTTTACTGCTTCTAGGCCTTCCTTTATCTTTCACAAGCGCCATCTCAAACACATTTCTGAGAAGTTAACATGTAAAGAAGTTGTTTAAGACAGCGTTTATCAAACAATATAAAGAAAAACCTTCAGTTAGTGTAAATAAGCAAACCTCTTCTCGTCGCACTGTTGCTTCATATCCTGCGCATTTATAAAGAGAGAAAGATGAGGACAAAAATAAAATAAAAAGCAAAGCGTTTCTTGAATACAATAGTTGCAAATTATGGTATACCTCCACAGTTCTGAGGTCCTTGAGAAGTGATTCCGATGGGGACGTAATCGTCTTGAATATATGACTACGCTGAAGAGTAAAAAGAGAAACAAATTGAGTTATTCAGAGTCGAGAATAGAGAGTTTTGCAGAATTCGTGTTTGCATGTTTGCAACAAACAGCTTACATATGTATCGAGAAGCTTTTGGAGCTCAAACTGAACTTTACCCAGCATTAACAAGATTGTACCTACGGAAAAAACCAACGTTACAATACAGACAAAGGAAATTGAAAATTCTGTATTACGCTAAAATTAAACCGCTTACTGCTTTCTTCGTCGTTATGAGGCGCGATTTGCTCCAGACAAGAACCCATCTCTCCCAATGACTCAGAGAACTCTGAAATTTTTTGCCAAATTACAACCATTTTTCATGTGCATCAAGAACATATGAAATTGGATGTTTTATTTACCATAAGCACTATTCGCCGTGGCAGCAGCAGCAGCGAGTAGTCTATCGTAGCATTCTCTCATGTCTTGCATATCCTGAGACATCACAAGAGCAATATATCTGACCTCATTATCATTATTATCCAAATGAAAAAAAATGGGAAAATACGATATCAGTCACATTCAATGACTAAATAGTGTTTCCTCCATTGTAGTTCATTAAATTACCAATCAGCTAAATAATTCCTTAAAAATGTGTTCATGAAACTATACTAAGGCTTAAAGACACCCCCAAAATCTCATCTAAGCGATCAGATTTGCTACCAATTCGAAGATTTTTTATAAATTTGATCTTCACTCCTAAACCGGAAACAAACAGTTCCAAGTCCCGGAGGAAATGGTTTCGAATTGGAATTTTCCCGGCCAAAATTAACATCAGAAACTCGATCGAGCAACGAAGGATTTTCCAAATTAACTACCCAAAGCATTCATAAACCCTACTAAAATCTCCACAAAACCCATAAATTGCGAGAATTTCGAAATTAAACCAGCGGGAACTGACCTTCCCGGCTCGAGCGAGCTCGTCGATCTGTGCAGACGTAGGAACGAGCTCTCCTTTCTCTTTCGCATCGACCTTATGCGATGTTAATCTCCTTAACCTCCCAATCGAAGCTTTCATCGTATCACCCACAGTTGAAATCACGTCAAACGCAAAAGGAAGAACCCTAATTATGAAATTCCCAGTCACGCAATTAAGAGGGAATCCTCTGAGAAATCGGAGATTTTATTTCCTCCCCTCAACCTCGGGATCGAAATTTGTAAACAAGTGAGAAGGTGTAGATGGATAGAGACTAAATCGGAGAAACAAATAAGAGGAAGAGTGAGATTCAAGTGTCGTCGGATGTGTTCAACAACATTGAAAGGAAGGAAGAAAGATGAACAAAACAAAAAAAAAATAAGAAAGACCCAAAAAAAAAAAAAATTTCCTTCTTTCTAAAAAGTTTGGTCAAAAAAAAACAGATCGAAACAGAGAAGAGACGGAGACGGAACCCAGATAACAGCAAGAGGGATGATCCAACGGTGTGTATCGATCGTTGCGAAGTTGTCTGAACGAGGTTAAACGACACGTGGCGAGATCGTAACGGAATAAAGAGGGAATGGGGAAGAAGAGTCAAAAGTCAAAGATTGATGACAGGGAAAGAAAGCGATCATCATTATTTGGGTTTGACCGCCAGTGGGAGGGTCAAACATCTCTTCCCTTTTTTGACAAAGTAGATTAATTGTTTCTTTTGAATCAGACAATTATTTATTAGGATTAGATATTAAATATCCCTGAGTTAATTTAACTCCAGAAACCTGTTGGCGAGAAAAAATAATATACTTTCAGCTCCATATCTATTTTAGAAAAGTACGAGTACTATTGAACAGTCAATTAAAGTCACACCACAAAACAAAAACTGAAGAACAGTGTGCTACTGTGTTCATTCCTAGTTTTAGGGTTTTGACACACGTAAATTAGGAATGATTCTTTATGTTTATTTTTAAAACTAAACATGGTTCTACACTTCTGCTTGTTACAAAATAAAAATAAAACATTAAACGTGCGTGGTTCTACATTTATGACAACAACAAAAACAAACCAGGTTCTAGAATGTACATGGTTAATTACAAAATTTATTATTTTATAACTCAAGTGTTCTCGTTCTGTGAATTGGACAGATCGAGGACCGATTTGTTTTGGAAGTTATTATCAAGAAAATGACCAAAAAATAGATAAAGCCAAGTAACAAACAAATGTACAAGTTATTAATGGAATGATTAAAAACAAATAATGTTAATATTAAATATCAGAAAGGGCTAGAAATGAGAAGAAATATCATATAACAATCGAATAAAAATGCAATCATAAGTGTGAACTGAACCAACTATATGAGCTAGATCATCTGGAATTCTGGATGCTAAGCTAGTTTAGCTAATGGCATCTCAATCTCGAAAGGTGAGCGAATCGAGTATTAACTCAGTTATATGGACTAGTAAACTATGATATGAACTAGTTCATTGAGGTCATTTTGAGTCATGCATATGTGGTTATGCTTATGCACGTATGAACAGATTTTTTGTACTAATGTAGATAAGCAAGAGTAACCGTCCAAGCGGTTAAAAGAAAAAAACAATCTGCAATCTACATAGTCCATTGGAATAGAATAGATAAAAGAAAAATATGAAAAAGTAACCATTAAATCTTATATAAATGATGGACGTCCAAAAGTTGTATCTCTTCCAAACACTATTTTCTCATCGGAAAACAAAAAAAACAAAGATACTTTTGTCCATGAAAAGAGAAATCTTGCGTAAACCATAACCACACGATGTAATCAATTGGGATGAATTAAGTTAAAGAAAAAAAAAATCTGCAAGTTGATCTACATCAACTAAAATCTGGTTTATATAATGTACATTGTGTTTTGCCCCTCGTTGGGCTCAGCAATGGCGCTGTGATAAAGACTTTGTGGCGGTCTGTGAGAAATGGAATCAACAAAAGAATGTTTATGGTGAACGTTTGTCGCTCCATTTCGAGATGTTTGTGTGGAATGGCTAAAAGAGCAACTAGAAGAGGAGAAAAAGGTGGCCAAATACATCCTAAGAAATGCAAATTAATCATTTGAAAAGAGCAACTTTCTCCATAAAGGCTTTAACTGGGACGAAAGACCCTTGAAGAGTTCTAAAGTGTGGTTATGGCTTCAAATTCACCATGCTAAAGTGTGGTTATGGTTTTGATTTTTTAATGCTGAGCTCGATTTTGCGTTTTGACTGTTTGGAAAGAACTAAAAAAAATCTCAAACTGCTTACCTGTATACAACAAGGTATTTGGATAAGTATTTGTTGGCATTCCGAAGGACTTATCCAAGTTTATATAATCGGCTGACCCGAATTCAAAAAGTTGGACTCCTACCAAAAGGCCCATATGTGGGCCCAATATAGAAAACATTGCCTTATGATGATTATGGCGGCACTTGAGTCCAAAAGAAAACAAACAAAACAAAACCTAACGCTGGCACAGAGAGCGGTTAACTTTTGGCCCACATTATTGTTTTTAATAATTACTTTATGTAATTACAAAGATTAAAAAGTTAACATACATATAAAAGTATAAATAAACTATATGATATACATATATTTACAGTTGTATTATCTATATTTTTTGAATATTATCTATAAATTTATAAAGGACTACAAGAAAAAATTTACCTTTGGACTACCAGTTTTACTCGACCGGACCTGTATCTCTCGTTCAATTTTATTCCTATTTGCCTTGCATGCTCTCTGTATGATGCCGCAAATTATTTGGATTGTCACTAAATATTTATCTTTATTAATTAACTATGATCATCTTGTTACATTTTATACATCTACGTCAATTAACTTTTCACATAATAATACTAATATTTAAGTTATGAGATATTTTCTGCTTTCTTCTCTCCTAAAGTTTCTATTTTTATATTTTATTATTGAGAATACTCCATTGGATATATGCTCTAAGGACTTGTGTGTTCCTTATAAAGAGAGCTTTAAGATTTAAAAAGTCGTTATCAGTTATTCGTTTGTTGTCGGGTATTGGCAGAAACAACAATCCCAGCTTTCTATCTAGCTCCCGCTCCCCCATCACTACCGCAGCTAGATTCGAGAGCTGATCTGTCTGCGTGGCTTTTGGAGGTCGCCTAATTAAAAAGCGTTTAATTAAGTAATCGTAATGTGCAACATACATGAAATCTTCACTAAAAGTCTGAAACGATCGTGGTGAGTTTCTTCGTATATGCTTTAAGGGTTCTTAACTGTTAATCTCCGTTTGTTTTTTTGGGTTGTTCAAAATTAATTTTGGTATTTGACAGCAAAATAGGTGGAGATTGTATGATAAATCAAACGGTTAAGAATGTGGACAGGATCAGTCAGTTGCCCGATGCCTTGATCGTGCTGATATTGTGTTTACTTCCTATGAAATATGCCATACGCACAAGTGTTTTGTCTAAGCAATGGAAATCTCTTTGGAAGATGATGCCTGAACTCAAGTTTGACTATTTGGATCACAAACGTAAACTTGGAACGTTTTCACATAATGCTTGCATGATTTTGCTTCTACACAAGGCTCCCGTCTTAGAGAGCGTGTATCTGAGTGTTCACTTAGAGAGATGTAATGCAAAAGATACCGGAATCTTGATTGCAATCGCATTTGGTCTCCGTGTGCGTAAGCTGGTACTCGAAGTTCGATCTAGAGAAGTGTTTAAGTTTCCTAGATGCTTGTTAAACTTTGATACACTAGAGATTTTGAAACTCAGGCTAAACGTTTGTATGGATGTCCCTTGTCCAGTTAGTTTCAAATCCCTTAGAAATCTGCACCTTCACTATGTGGACTACAAGGACCATAAATCAGTTATTAACCTTTTGTCTGGCTGTCCTAATCTCAAAGCTTTGACGGTGCATAGATATGCACAAAGCAGTGTGAGTACTTTCACTATATCGGTGCCATCTTTAGAGAGACTATCAATTTATAATAGCAATGGTGGACAAGTGAATTGGGGCTATAGGATAAATGCTCCTTCTTTAAAACAATTGAAGATTAAAGGGATTTGTGATCTTGGATTCTGTGTAATTGAGAACGTGACGGAGTTGGAGCAGGCATGTATCATTGATGTCTCTAATATATCCAATGAGAACCTTTTAGAATCTCTAACTTCAGTCAAACATCTTTCCTTGAGGATATCTCCCTTGAAGGTAGACTTTTAAGGTCTTCTTGCAATTAATATTGAGTGTCTTGTTGTTTTTACATTGCTTTCTTACTAATAATAGTACTGCTCAATGCATAGGTTACGTTTCCTACCGGTAAAATATTCCATCAGCTGGTGTATTTGGAGCTACATGCATATCAAGAAGCATGGTGGAATCTACTTACCCTCATGCTCGATGTTTCTCCTAAATTGAAAATTCTCAAGCTCATTAATGTAAGCAATGTTCATACAGCATTAATTTTTCCAAAATCGGTTTTAGGTTTGCTGATCTAGTAATAACGTACGTTACATTGGTCTCAGATATGGCACTGTGAACAAGATCGCGTGGGCCGCGGGGAATGGAACCAACCAAATAATGTTCCTGAATGTTTTTTGTTTCATCTTGAGACATTCATATGGAAAGGCTACAAATGGCAACGAGAAGATGAGAAACAAGTGGCGAAATACATTCTAGGGAACACAAAGCGACTAAAGAGGGCAGTTTTCTCCTCAAAAGGCATCAACTCTGAAGAGAGAGTTGAAGTGGTCAATGATTTGAAAAGTGTGGTGAGGGATTCAAATTTATGCCACCTTGTGTTCAAATGATGTATATTACGAGTGTTTTGTTTTCAGGTAATTTTTTCCGTGCTTTCAGTTCAACACGTTTCTTGGGATTTATATCTTTTTTGGTAGTTTAGTTCAATGTATATATGTTTACCGTTTGGGGATTCAAATCGAAAAAAATGTAAACAAATAAAGAAAAATCTGAACATGGGATATGTCCTGCTTACGTGATCTTGTATCTACGTAATCTACTGTATTGATTTTTTTTTTTTTTTGGTCAACTTATCTCTGTCTTGATTTAGTTGAGAAAATGTATTCACTGACCGTAGAAAATGTCTTTGCTGTTCTCAGGGATAGATTTGGTTAGTAAGAAACCAAGAATGGTAGAAAAAGAGAAGCATTCAAAGCTTCCGACCACTAACTACTAGACTGAAGATCTCTGTCTCGATTTGGTTGAGAAAATTAATGTGTTCACCACAAAGGATGCCATTAGCGAACAGTTCATGTAACCTAATTTAGTTTGTGTTAGTGTCGTCAATGTGTCATCAGCCGGGTTCAAATCATATTAATAATTAGGAAGAAAATAAGCATTCTCCCATGCATATTTTAAGTTTAAACCTTAATTTGTTGTTATATTGAAGAAGGAAAAAAGCCCCATTGAATAAACCGTGATTAGACAAAGATTCAGAAACTCTTAAACACAAGTTTCTAATTAAGAAGCTGCGGAGGAAGGTAACGTTGGAGGAATTAGACGCTTCTTGACATTGTTGATCCTTCTTCTTATTTTCATTTTCACTGCTTCTTGCTTCCTCCCTTTCTGCTCCTTGACAAAGAACATAAAAAGCGTTACATATATAAAATACACACATTTTAGTGTTTATCTTTATTTTACAACTTTTATTTTTTGAATTATATATTTTCATGTATAAAATTGTACGTTCAAGCTTGTAGTCTATACTATTATTTGCAAAGTGATTTTTTTCTCTCTGAGTTCTCACGTTATAATGGCTAAAGTCTTTGGTATTCTTAATGAAAAAAATTAGTTTAATATATTTAATAAATTAATTTATATATTAAAAATATTTTTTTATTTACATTAATAGAAAAGATATATAGATTAGTTAGAATAATTCAGATATATAGGAGTATATTTTATTTTAATAATTTTGTTACATAAGATTAACATTTATATGTATTGAATTATATATATAAAAAAATTCGTTCTTAGCTTTCACGTAAAAGGTGTATATATATAGATATCCGTAGTTGTTTCATATACGAACGCATAAATTTGTTTTTGTTACCAAAAGCAACTTTTCAAACAATCAAATTTGTGTATGCATGTACTTTAATATGTACCTTGTTTTCATCTGATATGTACTTGTTCCGTGGCAGATCATCAACGACGTCTACACACATATATAAATCAAATCAATGTAGTTTAGTTTCTACCAAAAAGGATCTATACTTTATTTATTTGATAAGAAACATTAGTAAAGAAACGAACTTAACTGTCATCATTAGGATCTCGAGGGAGAACACAATAGATACGAAAACTGGGGGGTTCATGTGAATTTATAAGCTCGTCTCCTTTAACTTCTTCATCTTTACATGTCTTTTCACCACCGGTTTTGGACTTTTTGCTATGTGTAGACAAATCTTGATCTAATATGAAGCTCTCGGCAGCTTCGCTATCTTTACCGATAGATCCTCGCCGAGCTATGATCTTGAAATATTTTCCTCCTCTTCCTTCTTCCCCTTCATCTGTCTCCGGCCTTGAAACACCACAACCCATGTGTTGGAATAGCCGGAGCATAAGTTTTTTTTTTAAAAAAAAAGAAATAGTTGACGAAGGGGAAAAAAGGAAGAAGCTAAGGGAAGATTACATCCATTGTCATTCACACTAGGGAAAAAGAAAGTCAAATTAAAAAAAAAAACACAAATTAAATCATTACCCAACACAAAAAAAGGAACCACAAATTTCATTGGATATTCTTATCCTTTGAATTTGTCTTTTGACTATAATTAGAGAGTTTAAGAAAGAAACCTTTTTTTGGGTGGGCAAAGTTGGTTATATCATCATTTCATACCGAAATTATTTATTCATCATCATTACAAGATAGGTTTCATAAGACGAAAAGAATGGTTTATCAAGTGTTTTGCTCTAAGGAGCTTGAGTAGGAACAATGTTAAATATGTATGAGGTCAACGAGAAAAAAGTCAATAATTTATGTCTACGTAGCCGTTTGATCGTATTTTTTAAAAGGACAAAAACAAATTAAGTTGGAAAACAGAACCATTTAATGAATGAGACAGAGAGAGAGGAAGGAGAAGCAGAGCAATCGACGCATTAATGGCGAAAACAAATGCCATTAATTGTTTCTTTCTTTCTTCTTATCCTCTCTCTTCCTCCTACATTGATTGCTCTCTTTCACTCTCTGACTCTCTCTCTCTCTCTTTTCGTTCTTTGTTCTACGTGCAATCCAGAGCATTGAATTGATGTCAGGCCGTAAATTTTTCAAAAAAAGAAAAGCCAAGGAACACGACGAACATACAGACACCCATGAGACCCGATTTACCCGTTCTCTCTAATCTATGGTTAAATCCTTGACATGGGTTTATCTAAAGATACGCCCTTTAATCATGGCTTGGATCATCTCGCATCTCAGACACTTCTTCTCTTGGAGCAGAGCAAGGAGATGTGTTGCACGGCAATGGTGCTGACTGCGTTTCAGGGTTTGGTTTAGGTTTCGGTGGAGGAGCTGAACAAACTGGGATCACTGATCTAATATGCACAGCTGGAGCCACTTTCTGTTGGGAAAACATTTCGGAAATCGGCAAAAGCTTACTGTAACAGTTTCTCTCCATTGATGACGATGATGATGATGATGAATAAGTAGGGAAATGAAACGACTTGATTATCATCTCTGGCTTAGCATCATCTGGGCTCTGTTTCCTCCCTGCATGCTCTTGAGGCTTCTCTAGCAGTGATATGACTTTTGATTGTTGTAGCTGTTGTTGGAGATTTGTTCTTGCAGGCCAGAATCTCGGTGGTAGAGTTTGGTGGTGTTTCAGTGATGTGGAAACGTCATTGGTATACGGATTGATCATTCTAAGCTTCTCACACAACAAGTCACTTGTGGTTGTTGTGTCTTGTCGGATTGTTCTTCTTCTTGACTGGTTTGGCTCTCTTCTTCTCGCTGCTTTGGGTCTAAATCTTGAGAGGACTCTTGCAACTACCTCTCGCTCTTTCTCTTCACCTCTTTGAGAGTCCAAGCTTGGCACTGTGCAGCAAAAGTGTGAAATGAGAGACATTTACAAGATTGGATTTCATCAAGTATCAAATAGATTTAATGTGTTTGAAATTTTGGAGGTAGTATTAGTTCACTTTTTCTCAAGGAGAACCAAGCTGCAATTGCAGCATTCTTCTCAGCTTGCTTCTTAGTCTTTGCTGATTCTCCAATAAAACTCATTCCAGCAAGCTCCACAGTGCAAGAGAATGTTGGGATATGACCAGGTCCTGATCTCACACTTGTATAAACCGGCAGATCAAGACCAGCTCTGTGTGCTGTCTCTTGAAGCAGATTCTTGTAGATCCCAGTCTCATCCTAAGAGAACAAATCAAAAGGGTACAAGAAAAACATCATGAGACTTTTGAAAAAACATGATGAAAGATGGAGAAGAACATTTGCATGTATTTCAGGAAAGACTTACAAGAACTCTAGCAGTTAGAGACTTTGAAGGGCCTTTTGAAGACAGAGCATTAAGAGCAACTTCAGCAGCTGAATGTTCAGCTTGTCTGAGAGTGGAACAATAAGTGGGGCTTTCAAATATTTCACCGTTGAAGTTTACAGAAGCTTTGAATCTTGGAGCATGATCTGGTCCTTCTCTTGTGCAAGTATATGATGGGAGGCTGAAACAGCTTCTCTGTGCAAGCTCTTGCAACTGATTCTTGTACATAGTTTTTTTGTTTTGGGCCTGTGACAAAAGCAGAGAGATTGAGAAGAAGAGGAAAGCGTAGTAGGAAACTCCAAATCAAACCCCAACTTGGTCTCTTAAATTGAAAATGTATCAAGGGTTTAGAGAGAAGAAGACAAAGGAAACCCACCTGCTTAAATTGGTATTTAAGATTTGGTGTCTCTTTATAAATGAACAGAGGAGCTTGTCTCTGTCATGTGATAGACGTAAGGCTATTTAGTGTCCAAGAGAGAGAAAGAGAGGGTAGCAAAAATGCAGAAACCAACTTGTTAAATCGCCATTGGAAGGATTTTGGTGTAATGAGTGTTTGAATGGAAAAAGGCTCCGATGTTAAAAGTGAATTTAGAGGAAAGGGAGATGAAGATGAAAAGAATCGTTTCAGAGGTTTTTAAAGCTCTCTCACATGGTGGTTCCATCACAAGTAAGATTCCTAATAAAGAGGAGCAGAGGGTACTAAATTATAACAGCGACATTTCAATTGAACTATGGTCCATGTTATATATATGTATATGTACATATAAGTCTGAGTATATAACTCTGATGAAAATCTTATCGACTCTCTTTAAGATCCTGTCTTTATGATCTGATGATGTTTCTGTGAAAGCTTAGATTTTTTATTTTCATGAAAAAGATATTTAGTCTCCATAATTCAAGGTTTTCTTTTTAGAGGGAAGTGATCTGATCTCCATATATATTTTCTAAAATGATTTGGAAAAGGTTACCTTCAAGGCTAATTGATTTGGACAAATTCTTGACTATCTTTGACTCAGCAGAGACCTTAACTCTTCCTCTGAAACCTAGTCTTATCGGAAAATAAAAAATAGAAAAAATTAGAAGGTGCATTAGGGTTCTTACGCATTAATTGCAGATCCATGCTTCGATAGTTCAATGAACAACTGTATAATGCTCTGACTTGACTTGTGGTCCACATGCCTTTGTAATTCATTTTCAGCTTGATGATGATTCGTATTTATTTATTTTTGTTCGTTTTACCGTAGACATATCTCTCTGGTTAAATGGTATGAACACAACCAAAAATAGAACGGTCTGAGAAATCCAGAAGAAGCTCACTCATACAAACAAGTAAACAACACACCAATTCAACCTTTTTGCTTACCACAACAAAGCCAACCAAACCCAACACAAACACTTTCCACATTAAGAACATTAGCAAGTTCTTTTCCCTCCACAAACCACAAGCTTGCATAAAAACTGATTTTAAGCTGAATAATCCAAAAGAAAAAGCATTTGAAAAACGAAAAACACCTCTCAGATTTCCTCTAAACCTGTATTCACCATTCCCAACCTCGGCTCTGTTCTGTCTTCCTTCCGTGCTAAACCGTGTATAATGACTATGTAGGCCGGTTCTCAGTCACTAAACCGCTCCCGCTGCTGCTTCCTCCACCGTTCTGGTTTTGTTCTCCTACTCTGGCTGCTAAGGCCATAACTTCTGGTGACATATCCCAGCTTCCGCTTTTCCTTCCCCAGCTTGAGCGCCTCGGGTGCATACTGGGCCTATCACTTTGTTCATCAACTGTTGTCCTAACGTCTGGCGACAGCTCGCCTAACTCTCCGTCCTTGACATGTAACCGTTCATTGTTACCATGTTTGCCGTCACCATGTTCTGACATTGCTGGACCCATGTCTGCCCAAACAGCCTTCCTTCCCATTTCAATGTCATCGTTGGCTTTACCCATGTTCGGACTCATAAAACCGCCTGCTACAGATCTAGGAGGCAACGGAGGTTCACGATGGACCATAGCTCTAAAGTCGTTCTTTGAAGGAGGGATTGCGGAACAAAATGTTTCTTTGAAGTTATTAACCACTCCCTTGTTATGTGGGTTGCTTCGCCGGTCATATCTGTATCGGAAATTCTCATATGTAGTCTGCAAAAGGACAGCGGAAAATCAAAGGTTACACCGATTCCGTGATTTCTATAAAAAGAGGATGAGGATTGGAATCTATAGCAATATACCTGGTTTGTGCTGATGAGATATAGATGGAAAGCTGTTAAGCCACCAACAAACCACATCGATATGAATGTGTAGATTATCAGAACAATGGAGGCGGGAGTTTTGAGCATTGCCTTCCAAATGGTTGTATGCTCTGATTCCGTGATCTTCCTTATATAGACCCAGCAGAAGGCAAACACATATACACAGAGAAGGGTCGTGGAGAAGACAAACATGAAGAAGAATCGGTAGTTCCTCTGCAACCAACCACCAGAGAAATGAGATGATTTTTTGTGAACCATTCGTTTACGAGAATAGTTCAAGAACACTTTTAAGTTGGACTGTCGACTTACCAGCCCAATACATTGGCCAACCCAAGGGCAGTGATGGTCGAACCTTTCAACGCAGTTGTTGCAGATTGAGCAATGCGAACAGCGAGGCGGCCTATAGAGCATGCAAGTGTCACAGTACTTGACCTTGAATGTAACTCCGTTAAGCTGTACTTCCTTAATGCGAGGCAGTCGCAACTGCGGAGTCTGGCCAGCTCCTGCATCCATGTTGCCATCAAGAGCTTCGGGCTCTGGAGGATGAGCATTTCTCGGGATGATTCCTGGATCTCTTCCGGATGTAAGCAGCAGAAGAATTAAATCCTGAGGAAAGAAGTTGCGGGAATAAACAAAAGCTGTGGATACAAAACGAAATGACACCCATGCATTTATCACTATGAACACGCCTGTGATGCAAAGCGAAAAAAAAAAACTATACTCACATAAATGGTGAACACGACGGCGACAGCTACTATTGATACTCCCCAGCTATCAGAGAAGTCATCCATTAGCTTCCTCGCGACAAAGATGCAGAAAATCGTAACAGGGACAGCAATGAGACATATTGTCAGCGCCAGTGATCTTACATCTGGCCCGAATACAAATCTTCCCTGAAGAAAGAATATCTGCACAAAAATAAAAGAAGCAAAGTTCATCAGAATTGGAGGAATCAATGAAGCATGTCCTCGTGAGCTATCTCCCAACAACACGAATCAACTTGAAAAAACATGTCACCACTAGAAGTAGTGTTGAACATATCTACAACACAAGAAGCCAGGGATGACAAGATTTTGGTATCATTCAAATATCGAAAATGACAGAAGCCTACAAAAAAATCGCAGGTGAGAGCATACAAGAAGTATTCAGAGTCTTAAGCCGATGTTGTGAAGCAAAAAGGGAGTGTACAAAAGAGAAGGTCAGTCAGTAAAAATCCCTATAAATAGGAATGAGCTATATAATCTCAAATTCCAAACCTGTTTATCCAAAGTAACTCAATGAGCTAATACTAAAAAAAGTGGTAATCATATTTAGTTAAAGTTAAAATGCCGTCTTTAGCTTAAAACCATTGAAAGTGCAGTCACCTCAAAAGCCTCTAGAGCTTATGCCTCCAAGGGAAAACCTTTTGAAAAAAAATACTTGTTCGAATCCCCAAAGAGATAAGATATACGAAACCAAAGTTTTGATTTGAAATTAGGTTTGAAATTAGGAAAGAGCTAATCTGAGTGCAATAGAATAGCAAACAAGTAATCAAAACTAACACAGAGGACGAGTGAGTAAGCGAGTAGCTCCAAGAACAATAGAAACAATAAAATGAGGAAAAAAACAATAAACTCACATTGCTGCCTTTCCAAGTTTGGTAAACCCTCAAATCACCGTTGGATCCCGAATCGGATCGCTGAGGCGGAGGCACTACATACATCTCTCAACCTCAATTTCTATTTTGCTTTCTCTCGACGGCGTCACCAAGAGCTCTCAGCTTCTAAACCGTTTTTTTTTTCCCTCACACAAAGTAAAAACCAAAAAAGAAGCAAAAATGGAAACACAAGGAAGAAGGAGAAGAAGAAGAATATAAGGTAAATGGTAGTCTCCGGCGAATAGATTCTTCAGATTCCGGCGAAGTAAGCCGACAAGGGCACGAGTAAGCCAGCGAAAAAGAAGGGTTTTTTTTTTTGTTTGCCCCTTCTCCCCCAATTCTAATGGTGGGTTCCCTCCCCCACTCTTTTTTTTTTTCCTTTCTTCTTCTTCTCTCTTTTTCGTTTTATATATATAAAAAAAAAATTAACTAAAAACGATAGAAACTGTGACTGTTAACTAGCTACTGTGACCGTCGTTTTAGTCTTATTTTGACAGCCGAAATGGACAATTAAGTAAGTACTATTAGCTGACGTGTCATTTTGCTCATTGGTTTGTAGTCTAATGCAGTCCAATGAGGAATGTAGGGGAAAAAAAACTTTTGTTCCATTTGATAAAAGTATATACTATTTTATAGTGATTATGAAAGTTAAAATAAAAATTGTTATCTTTTGAATAAAAGGTGGAAAGTGAAAAAAAATGATGACAGCCAACATATGATATGCATATGGGTTATGATGGACTCACCTTCTGTACAAACATTACAATATTTGTTTTTGAGCCTTGAAATCTGAATTGTACCCCCAAGTGGGCCTAACAATTGGTTTATTTGATAACTTTACATTCAACCAATTGAAAATTTGAGTTTTCTCGCAAGTTTATTTCTCATAAATCATCAGTCTGCAGATTTATTCCTAACATAAACAGAGAACCAAAGAGTTGGGAAATTTTGAGGCTAAAAAAACAAAAAAAAAGATTAATAAAACATTTGTTCGATTTGAATACTTTTTTTTAAGGAGTCGGCTTTGGTGGCTCATTGCTCTTCCTACGTAACGCTCTCAAAGTCTCAGCCCAATTCTTAGCATCAGCAACGGCTCTTTCTCTATCCAAGTCTTCCTCTTCTTCTTCTATCTCATTGACAGTCAACATCCTCGTCGTCTCCTTCGGTGAGCTCACTGTTGCTGCAGCTCTCTTCTCCAACTCTACTACTCCTCGTCCACGACCAATGCTCTTTTTCTTCTCTTTCCGCGCTATGAACGTAACTATGTTCTCTAGAGCCTCCACTACATTCTTGATCGTTGGCCTAGTGTTTGCATCTTCTCTCAGACACATGTACGCCAATTCGAGAGCTCTCCTCACTGCTTCTTCCATGTAGTGACGACCTTGTATTGATAACATCGGATCTGCAATCTTTTTTATGTTCTGGTCCTTGAACAATGGCAGTGCCTGTCAAAAACCAACAAAGGCTCATTCAAAGAAAAGAAAAAAACAATATCTATCTTTGTTCTCAAGTTCAAATCAGATTCAGAGCATTACCCAATTCACGAGCAGACGTTTTGAACCCATGCATGAGTCCCCAATAGGTTTGCGTCCAGTGATGAGCTCCAACATCACAACACCAAAGCTATAGATATCAGACTTCAGCGTCAGTTTCCCGGTGTTGGCGTACTCGGGTGCGCAATACCCGTGAGTTCCCATAACTCTAGTAGAGACATGAGACTTGTCCTCACTCGGACCAAACTTTGCAAGCCCAAAATCAGATAGCTTCGCTTTGTAGCCATGATCTAGCAATATGTTTGCAGTTTTCAGATCTCTGTAGATCACAGGAGGCTGTGCTACATTGTGAAGATACGCTAACCCTTCAGCTGCTCCTAAAGCTATCTGCATCCTTGTGCTCAAATCTAGAACCTCCTTGACAGATCCGAAATCTGAGAAAAAAGAAAAGAAAACAGAACTCAAGATTTTTAATACTATAATGAATTTCTTGAGGATGAGGCTTAGTTTTTGTTACCATGGACATGATCTTCTACAGATCCAAAAGGCATGTATTCATAGACGAGGAGCCTTTGATCGCCTTCAGCGCAATAACCAAACAGTTTCACCAGGTGTTCGTGGCGCAAGTGCGAGAGCATTAGGACTTCCACAAGAAACTCTTTGTCTCCTTGAAGACCACTCGGATCAAGCATCTTAACAGCCACATTCTTGAGTTTCAAGACCAAACAACAAAGCAAACAAATAAAAAACAAGATTTTGTTCATCAGAGACATTACAGTTTTTGTCACAGTTCCAGAGATTGGTTTTTGTCTTTACAGTTACCTGTCCAGTACTTTGTAGATTTCCTTTGTAAACAGTACCGAATCCACCTCGTCCGATCAAAGATTCCGACTTGAAGTTGTTTGTTGCGGTGGCGAGTTCTCGGTATGTGAAAATCTTAGTTCTCATCCTAGGATGTTGCGGTGTTTCTGCACCTGGAGTAGCTCTTCCCGGATTGGCTACAGAGGAACCAAACAAAACCAAAAACACACACAATGAGAGTCTGTGTCACACGTTACACTGAGATCAAGTGGATTAAACAGACTTTGATCAACCAAACAAACAGATTTTTGATACAACACACAAACCCTAATAACAAAACACAATTGTCCATTGAGAAGGAAAAGGTAGAGACTTTTTGAGCAAGATTTTACTGAAATACACTCATGTGGTGAAATCATCGGCTGGATAATCTCAGGACTAAATTAAGATTCCGATATATTGTTAACGTGATTAGCTGAAGAACAATGAATGAGGAAAAAATGAAAAGGAACAGAGGAAAGTGATGAGATGAAAACCAGAAGAAGATGGTTGGTCACATGTGGAATCCTGAGCGGGAGTGGCGTTGTGCTTCGGCTTCGGTGCCACGTCGCGTTTCACCCTCGGACCGAAACACGAGCAACAAACCATTGTCTCCAAAATTCGATCTTTTCCGATAAGAATGTCCCTTGCGGTGTCACTCACCAAACGGGGAGAAACACACACAAACAAAAACAACGATCAGGAGAAGATCCGGATTTAAGGATCAAAACGATGAAAAAACATGAAGAAACAAAAAAAAAGAGAGATTTAAGAGAAATGAAAACCAATGGAGAGAAATTAAGGAGCGTTCGTTGATAAGATTTTGGATCAGAAGGAGGGTTTTTGTGAATTTTAGAGGCTTTTGTAGATGAGAATTAAAAAAAAAAAAAGATTAAAAGGGGATTCGAAGGTTTGAAGGGTTTTTCTTTTGCGGAGGAAAGACACGTAGTCCTATTGAGAGCATGGGTGCACGAAAACGGTACGTTACACCAATTGCTTCTTTCCTAAGTTCCTTTATTCAGAAAACAAAAAAGATTTATTTTGTGGAAATACACTCTATTAAATATTTCTTTTGTGAGGTGATATCATACGGTATAAATTCTTGATTGCAAGTTTCTAATGATCCTTATACCCCCGGAATGATTCATTGTGATATCTATTAGATTAGCTAGTTAGATTATTATTTTTAAATATGTATTTTTGTTAGGTATTTTCCCGCGTTTTTTCACTTATTAAACGTGCGTTACACGCAAAGATAATAATCTTAAAATTTGAATATATGATCGGAATTGGGATAAGATCAAAAGAGTTAAAAATATTGAAAGAAGACAAGAAAACACAATTAAGGTACATAGATTTTTGTTACAAGAGCAAATAATAAAACACAATCTATGAAAAGATGTTTGTATTAATTATTACTTTTTTGAACAAAATTTTGATGTTTTGGGACATTTTTAAACAATATTATCCTATGTTATATGCTAAGGAATTAATTTTAAAATTAATAATATGTTAATAATATGATTGAAGATTGAAGAAAATCCGAAAAATAAATCGGTATAAATAGCAAATTTTTGTTAAAAAGGTTAAGTTAAATTAACAACAATGATGTTTCCATGGTTATCCTACCTGGTCGTAAGGAACGTTCGAGTGACATGTTATCTAACTGATATATGCAAGTTTTAGTTGTCCTTAACACTTAACTTTGGTTTTAACTATTTTTAGTTATTTAAATAAGGTTTTGGTGTTTCGGATAGCATGGTTACACTACCTATTGTCAAAGAGTCTTATTTATTGAGTATTCTAGAGTTTTTGTATGATTGGTCCCAAATACACTTAGAATCAGTCCAAATAATTGTTGAACACTTGTCAACTTGTTAAGCATTAAGTATAGTTAAACAACGCAAAATTATTATTGCAATATAAACTAAGCAAATGTTCATTCCACTAAAATCATCAAGAATGTTGACAAATTAACTTGTTAATTTTTTTTAAAAGTTATATTATTAGTTTAGCATAATGAATAGAAAACATTTAGGGAGAGAGAGAAAAAAAAAATAATGTTGGACAGGTTATTGTACTTCAAAACTAATATATTTATTTAAAAAAAACTTATATATATATATTTTTTTTTTAACTAATATATTTTCTCTGTTTTTAAGAATTATATTGTCTATCAAAATCATAAGAACTCCTTAATTTTTTTCAATTTCAAAACATGAACCAATGCCCAGCTGATATTTGTTGTTACAACCGTTAGTGGATAAGTATAGAATTTGATTTCAGAAACAATCATCGAATACTCTATTTTAAACTTTCACCTAAGCACCTACCTCGCAAGGAGTCCGAGTGGCTGGTTGTCTAAGCTATTGAGTTATACTCCATAGTCTTCTTAGTTTTAACTTTCAAGATAGCAAGTGCTACTTTCAAAAGAGCATATTTTATAATAACTACTTTGAGTACATTACATACATAATTTGTTTTTGTCCATTTTAAACTCTCAGCTAAACACCTACCTTGCAACTTTAATAGCAAATTTCGAACGGCGAGAAGAGTAGCTAACGAAGATGTCAATCTGCATCGTTGTAATAAATTAAAGTTTCACAAATCGGGAATCAAATAGAGTAGTATTTAGGAAAAGTTCGATTCCACTATTCCGTCTTTAATACAGCTTTATTCCTCTCTTAGCACCAAGAACCCATCTCTGATCAACTTAATTTCTAATAATAACATCACAATTATAACTTATGAGCTGTGCTTACTAGATTCGATTTGATAAGTTTGGCTTGGGATCTACTTATATAGCCAATTAGCCATGGTAAAAGGGCCGGTTAATTCAAGAAGAAAACAGATTGAGGAATAAAACCAGTGGTTGTATTAAACCAATGGTTGTAATAAAACTAGTTAAGGTTTATTAGAATTCGATTTGTTTAGCTCGATTTGGGTCCGGTTACTGCAAAAAGGCCGATTCAATTTAGGTAGGGAAAATTAAACGAGAAAGAAAACCTAGTGGTGATTACTGCATTAAACCAAGAGGCCAAAATAATTTTACCAAGTCACTAGACGATCGTTACAGTGTTCAAGTACTCTTTCTTGGCGCTACAAAAGGTATGGAACCGGTCTTCGTTAACCGTACCAAACCCGGAAAGCTCAACACCGTAAGCCGCAAGCCTACGAGCGTCCCGTGGGATTGGCGACTGCCATAAACCGTCCCACCAACCGGGAGGTGCGAGCGGCGTAAAGGCGCATTGGTTTGGCTGTTTCGAACAGCTCAATGGACCAGCGTACCGGTTCCAGACATGTCCCCAGCCCACCTGGTTCTTCAGACCATCTGCTAACAGATTACTCTGGAAACTACTCAGGAACGCAAAGCTCGAGTTGCTCGAACCGTCCTCTGCGAGTATTAACCAGTCAGTATCGGTCAAAGAGTATAGTAATGATAAACAGAGATATGTAAATTAAAGAATAAGAACCGTGACTGAAACTAAATAAGGTCTTAACTGAGAGTATTTGCGGCGGCTAGTGCAGCAACCAACTGAGCATAAGTAGTCCCGACTCGTCTGTGAGCACCCGAGATCACAGCGTGTTTTGCACGGCACGCGAGGAAGAAATCTACAAATGCAACCCATCTCGGTGCGGGACCCCAATCCTTTATTCTGAAATCTAACATCGGTAGCCCACGGCCACGTTGAGCGATATCCCCACGGAAAAGCTTATAGTCAAAATGCAGAACCTGCAAAAACCAATGCAACTGATTTAGTCCACCTCCACTGGAAATTGAAGAATTTTGTTGGGAAGAACAGAGAGTTTTATATACCTCAGCAATTGCGCTGATATTTGGTTCGATATTTTTCACAACAGATGGCGTGTCAGACACTATAACCACTCTCGGTTTCGATACGCCAAGCCTGTTAATTGCTTTCCCTAGGCAGTTTATCGCTGAACGCAGAGGTCTAACAGATCTGGAAGAAATCAGGAGAAGGAAAATTTAGCCAGACAGCTCGAAAAAGACAGACAAAGATGCACGTATTAACATACTTGCTCATCAGCATTCGCATGTGTAGTGATATATCAGGATCTCCAGTCTCTCGTAGAACCCAGTCCACTGCATCTTTCACATCTTTCGTGGGAGATATGAGACTCATCATCAACTCTCCAAACACATTCGCTCGTGGTGCTGAGCTTCCTTGCTCTCCAAATAGCTCAGATGCAGCAGCTCTCATCTCTGGATGCACATTCTTGAGGAAAAACTGAGCCGCCACAGCGTCTGTTGTGCCTTGAAACCTGGAAACCAAATTGCTCAGCTCAGTAATGATTATAACTTCTTCACAAAAGGATTCAGAGTTGTATAATTTTTTTTCCTCACTGACCATATAATAGCTTCCTCCCATTTCCTCCAATTGCTGCATAAGACGTTACTCTTGGCCGGCTTCTCAAAATCATCCAATCTCATTACAAGCCGCCTTCCGTATTTCTTCACGCAGCCGTTTTGCCGCCACAGATGCTTCACTTCATTCAATGTAAATGTAGCATTGGAGTAGGCAATGTAATCACCGAAGGGATATTTCCCCCTGAGGAAAGAAGATGCATAGAGAGAGAGGTATAAACAGACTGGTAACACAAACTAAAAACAAGCCAAAAAAGAAAAAAGCTACTGTTCAGAGACTTGCGATAGGTTCACTATAGTTCTCAGAAAAGCAGAGAAAAAGGATTGAGAAAGAACCAATATATGCCTGGTCTGGCCAATGATGAAGGATCTGTTCAACATTATGCTCAATGCTGCCGAAGTTAAGATCTTGTACATTTCATTTCCGAAACCAGCTTCTGCTGTTTTCCCAAGAACAAAACCATGTCTGCAAAATTGCTCAGGAGCGAGCTCGCGAACTGCTGAAGCACCTGAACAATCCAAGAATCGCTTTTAGTCATATATATATGAACACAAATCGAACAACATTTTCTCAAGAATTCAAATTCCAAAGCAATGCGAATTCAAAATCTTGCTATCACTACAAGATGAAATTAGCCATAACACTATTCATCTTACTTTGAACGAACAAATCGAGTTCCTAACAATCGAACATTCTCACCATTCACGTGAAAATGGCGTCGGATAACATCTCGAACTCTGAGGCTTTGATCCACGAAACCTCCATCGAACTCGCTTCCCATCTCTTCTACCGTCGCGCAGAGCCTACCTCCGTCGACCTTAGCTTCTCCGACGGAAGAAGAATTGGTCCATCTCGCTGTCTCCTCATCGGAAACGGATTCCGAAACAGCATCGTCGTCGTCGTCATCGATGAAGGACGAGCTAGGATCCACCGAACGGAGCGTGAGCAACAACAAACCGAAACCGATAAAGAAAACAGCCGATGTCAAGAGAATCGTCCTCCCGAACAATCGCTTCCGTCTGATGATTCCACCGCGTTTCATCTCTTCCTCATCGTTTCTCCGTCGACGAAAACTCGAGCCACTGTTCAGTCTCATTATCAGAGCTCTTCGATGCGATCGACACGTCATAACGTGTCGGTGGCAGTTACTCAACTCTCAACGGCATCGTATCATATACTGGGCTTATCTATAGACTCATAACGTTATATGGGCCTAGACCCAATAAAACCTAAGCCCAATAAGAAATCCCCACGGTGGGTCATCCACATCTACCACAGCGACGAGGATTGTTGGTTGTTTTTCTTCCAACTGCTCAACCTCTCCGGCGGTTTTTGGGAGACGTCATCAGACAGAACGGCGCCGTTTTATCGTCGTGAATTTTCCTTTTCAATCGTTGGTCGCTACTGCTATGTGTTAGCCTAACTCGAGCCTCATCGGAACAATAATCTCCTGCTCCTCTTTCTGTCTGATTTCTCTATGTAATTCCTCTTAAAATCATCCTCGCGGTCGTTGTTGCTTTCTGCTGAAATTGGTCTCCGGTTTTCTCTCGCACATTAGGGTTTAGACCAGTTTTAAATTTTAGAGCCACTCTCTAGTTCTGTCTCTGCTCGTCCTTGAGAATCGTCGCTTTCTACTCCTTGTGATTCTCAATTGCTTAAAGCACGTTACTTGTTTCTAATAATATTCAATTTTTTCTTCATTTGCTTCGATTCTGGTTAAAGTAAATGAATCTAGGGTTTCTAACTTGTTTCTTCGTTGTTTTCTCTCTAGACTCGTGAAGGCGCAGTGGTTAAACAATGGCGAGTTCATTTAATGCTCAGATATTAGTTGAGAAGCTTGCCAAACTCAATAACTCTCAAGCAAGCATAGAGAGTATCCTTTTTCTATTGTAAACTGATTTGTTGTATATATCGGTTTCTCGTTTATCTCATCTTGGTTGTGGTAAAGCTCTGTGCTTTCGTTGGTTTCCTGTAGTTAAAAATGGGTGCTTGGAAGATAGTTACTCCAGGATTTCCTCTATTTGATTTTTGTGTCTGATATGATATTGTGGACCAGGGATAATTTTCTGAGCTTTTTCTACTTGCTAGCTCACTTGTGTTGTGTTCTTTTTTCCCCGCCTTTGCGTTGTATAATGTATACTATCATGGTGTGTATTGTATCTCTCCTTGACAGTATCCAGCTTTATCACATTGGTGTATCTTTCACATGAACAAGGCCAAACATGTTGTAGAAACATGGGGCAGGCAGTTTCACTGTTCCCCGCGTGAGCAACGATTGGCGTATTTGTACCTTGCGAATGATATCTTGCAGAACAGTAGGCGAAGAGGTTCAGAGTTTGTAGGTGAGTTCTGGAAAGTACTCCCTGAGGCTCTTCGTGATGTTATTGAACATGGTGATGACTTCGGAAAAAAATCTGCACGTCGACTGGTACGTTAACATTTATCTACAACTTCCTCTGAACTTTCTCCTTGCCAGTTATTGAAATTCTATTTGAAAGAGTTTGACGTGAGAACTGCAATGCTAATTATCATAATTTTCTCTTCAAGGTTAACATATGGGAAGAAAGGAAGGTTTTTGGATCTCGTGGACAAATACTCAAAGAAGAAGTTCTGGGAAAGCAGCCTGAAAATGGAACCAGGAACGGAGCGCTCGTGCCACTTAACCTGGTAAGTTAGAGTTTTATATACAACCATTCCTGTACCTCTGAGTTCATTTGTCAATAAGGTACACCTTTATGTGATCATATGTGTTTGTGAGTTCGTCCAGTTTAGCAACATGATCGACTCTGTTATTTATTTTTTGCAGTCTGTTCAACAGAAACAGGCAATGGGAACTCCGCTGGAGAGAGTAGTGTCTGCTGTTGAAGCTCTTCATAGCGTTCAGATTGACGAGGATGTCATTGTTGGGAAATGTACTAATGCTGCGGGTTACCTTGAGAAAGCAACACAGGAGGTTGAGAAAGATCTTAGTTCAGGTATCACCGTCCATTGGCTGCTACATTGCTGCAGATGTGTCGATATGCTTTATTTATCAAGTGACAAGCTACATACCTGCAGATTTCTACACTCGTCGGGTCTTAGAACTCAACTCGTTTGGTCTATTTATTACCACACACCCTTTGTATTAGAACCTAAATCTTAAATAGTTTTATTACAACACGCCTTTTGTTTTCCAATGTCATAGCCATCAATTAATGGTGAGAGGATCCACAAATTTATAAGCCCCCAATCCCATCAGAATAACCAGTCCCACCACATATATTGGTTAATTTTGGATCACAAAGAAACTTTATCACAGTTCTACATTACACTTCTTCAATGTTTAGGATAGAGAAAATCCAAATTTTGTTCAAGCATCCATCAACCATATAAGGTTCTTTTCACTATCTTACTTTTTGAGTAATGCTTAAAACAGGACACACCCCTGGCCCCGCGGTGGTCAAGGAGGTGCAGGGACAACATGCCATACTGAGAGACTGCATCGAACAGCTAGGGATAATGGAGACATCCAGAACAAGTCTTATCTCTCATTTGAAAGAGGCTTTACAAGAACAGGTTTCTCATCTATACAACTTTTAACAAAAATATCATCTTTTTATTTCTCCTGCTAATAACCTCACCTTGTTTCTTTTTTCTTTTTGTCTAGGAACTCAAGCTGGAGCAAGTCCGTAACCACCTTCAGGTTTGATTTCGTACTAACAAATGCGATTTCCGCTTTTCAATTCACACAACACATCACAACTTTATTAGCAGGAGGCTAGGTTTGTGTGCTTGGTCAGGGAATATAGATCCAAATCTGGATAGTGGTCTGCTTACCTTGATTCTCACAAACAAAATGTTCCCTTGTCTTTACCTTATTTAGTTAAATTGCTATCTATTGTGCTGCAATTTCAGATTGCTCGGTTTCAATCAGACAGAAGTGGTGATCTATGCAAACATCTTCTAGACCATGGCAATAGTTCACAGCCTCCTGCTACAGAAGAAGAAGAGTCAAAAGAAGCCATCAAAGTTTCACCCGCTGTGTCAGCACCACAAACCTTCACACACAGCGATGTGGAACAATCTGCACCGGTTATGTTTGCTTCAAACCCACCAACTCAATCAGTGGTAGACCCAAGAAAAACCGCAGCCGCCGAAGTGGTAGCTAAGCTAACCGCATCAACCTCCTCAGCCGAGATGCTCTCCTACGTTCTCTCTTCCTTAGCCTCTGAAGGCATCATCGGAAACACCCCACCTGCTGTAACAGAAACTCCATCATCCGACGATTACCCGCCAGAGAAAAGGCCCAAGCTTCAAAACCATGACCAGTCTTATCTCCAACCGCACCAACAGAACGCTGCAACAACATCCACAGCCACCACCAGTCCTCTACCGCTTCCGCCGCCACCACCACCACCATTCCAGCTTCAACCTCAGTTCTTGCAGCCGTTACAGCCTCCTGGTCCTGTAAACCACACACCATTCAACTACAACATAGCAACCACTTCTGCAACCAATCAACAACAACAACAACAAGGTCCGTGGGTTCCTGGGATCACCCAACTTCCAACAACCTCTGCTCCATCGGATAGTTCATACCAGAAGTTTCAGGGACAAGATGGATTCTATGGCGTTAACTCATCCGTCTCTATGACACCTGTCACTCGGCAGTAGAAGAACCTGTTTTGTAGCTTTATAGAGCAAGAAAAAAGCTCACTTTTTTGGTGTTTTAAAAGTATAGTTTTAATGGGGGTTTGATAGGATTTACGTTCTTGGAATGTGCATTTGTATGCTTGCTTTCTCTAACTAATGCGTACGTCTAACTATATGCTTCTGCACATAATCGTCATTTTGTTTGTAAACTTCAAGCCGAACAAAAAAAACCCTTTCTTTTATTGTGATTTTCAATATGACTTTTCCATTTTACTTCTTCTTCTCTCTAAAAAAATTGGAAGATTCGTTGGATATGTAACATGGCGGTCATTTCAAAAAGTTAAGCCAGATTGGACCAAAGTTTGTTGCTGCTCTTCTTTTCAAGTCTGGTCAAAACGCCGACAAGCTTTTCTTTTTTGACTAATTAAAAACCATATTTTTCCACATTTCTTTTGTCTTTATCTACTTCTACTCGTCAGGGATTCCCTGTAACGCGGCAATCCTTACGAAGATATATCACAAATTTTTTTCGAGAGAAGCAGAGAGAGAGAGAGAGAGAGCAATACGGCCAAAACTTCGAAGATTAGGTCATAATTACTTAGCCCTGTAAAAGGGTTTTACTCCTACTTCTCGATCCGCCAGTCTCAAGACGTAAACCCTAGCAAATCCAGCAAATTTTGCTGCTTGTTGAATCTCCCTCCCTCTCTCTCCCTCTCTGTGTCTCTAAGGTTCAGTGGCTCATTCTCCTCCTTTATCTTTCTCTACGTTTCTGTTTTTTGGATTTTCATGTCTAATTTAACTGTACAAATCTTCCCAATTTCTACTGATGTTGCTGTCCGATGAGAACTTCAACAGACTTGGAGATCGATTGAATGTCTAGTTCGAGTTACACTTATGTCTTGTGTGTTAATTTTGTCTGACGGTTTATGAGTTCAAAGTTATGAGCTCAAAGTTTTGATTTTTGGGAAAAAAATTCTTTGTCGTTAGTGGATTATTCTTTGTAGCTGATTAACGCTGTTCTTCTATGATCCAAATTCTTGATTTCGATGAAACTTCGTAATTCATCCTTTAAATTTGACAATCTCTCTTTGCTCTTATTATTTACAGGGAAAGTTGTGTAATAGCTTGAGGTCTCATTTGGTTTGGATTATTTCTTCTGAAATCCTCTGAGAGTTTTGTTTTTTTGGGGGAGAAAGAGAAATCAAATGCCGGAGGAAGATTTGGTAGAACTTAAATTCCGGTTATATGACGGTTCAGATGTTGGCCCGTTTCAGTACTCTCCAACCGCCACAGTCGCAATGCTCAAGGAGAGAATCGTCTCTGAGTGGCCTAAAGGTGAGCTAGAGGTCTTTTAATTACAAGTGCTCTTGACAGCTTTAGATTTGGTGCCTAGCAAGTTTTCGAGGTTTGCTTCATACATTGTTTAAGTTTGTTGAACTGTTACTCGAGCTTGTGATCGGTGTTTTTTTTTTAAGTTTCTTCAGTTGTGGCTCGACAGACAAAGATCATATACATAAGTGTAGGCTAGTAATAGATTTGACTGTATTACTTATCACTTGTCTTTCATATTCATACTCTTCTGCATTCAACAGAATCTTTCATTTGTCACACTTTATATTTCCTATTTGTACCTATTGACAAACAATCTAATGTCGGGGTTTGAATGTGTTGTTTTATAGACAAGAAGATTGTTCCAAAAACAGCTAGTGACATCAAGTTGATAAATGCTGGTAAGATTCTGGAGAATGGTAAAACTGTTGCACAGTGTAAAGCTCCATTTGATGATCTCCCTAAGTCAGTCATTACAATGCATGTTGTTGTGCAACCGTCTCCAACAAAAGCAAGACCAGGTCTTGTTCTCTTGATTTCTTATATCTGTACATCTTGTTTGTGGAATCAATTTCTTGAAAGATAAACAGGACAAAACTCCTTATATCATTGTCTTTTCTTTTTGTTATCTTTTCGTCCATTGCAGAGAAGAAAATCGAAGAGGAAGAAACCCCACAGAGAAGCTTTTGCTCATGTACCATAATGTGAGAATAAGTCCGTAATCTAAAATGTGAAAATGAAGACTTTAGAAGCTTCTTTCAAGTCTTGCCTCACTGTGGTTTTTGCTAGAAGACCTTATAAACATTCACGCCTCATATTCTGTATTCATCAAAAGTTCGAAGAAAGCTTCATCAGTGGCGTTATAAAGCTGGTGAATTGAAGTTTTTCTCTTGCATTGTGATGAAAATTCTTGTTTGGAGCATACTTATATAAAGAGAAGAGTTTTGTGTTTCTTTTTCCCTTTTTTCTTTTAAGAATTCTAGTATCTTTTCAACGAATTCTATCATGTCTGTAACATATTGTGTTGTATGGTTCTGTTCATCTTTACACCTTGAGACCTGTTCTTCTGTCTATCAGTATCTGCCCAAACCTTGTGTCAACAAATCCTTATCCAGTTCAATACTAACCGAAAATCAGTAATAAACCGGTACAAACAGTTGATATTATATGGTCCATGCATAAGACATAAGTGGCATTACTTTTCTATTCACTTTCTCCTTTACAGATAGCCAAATTTTGGGAGTTTGATACAAAACTCCAAAAGAAACAAAGAGCATGAGATCTCAATAAGTGTCCTCTCACCTAACTTCTCACTGTCTATTCACTATCTTCCACTTAATTCTCTCATTTATAACCTTTACTTTCACTCAGTGTGTTTCCACTATCTTCTCTGCTCTTCTTGCCTTTAATTCTATTCCTCTCCTCTCATTTATAATCTTCACTCAAAATGCGCCTCTCTTTATTCCCCCACCACTTTCTCTCAGTTTTCCTCAAAGTTAATGCTAAGAGACACGTCTGCATAAATCTCTGTATATAAAAGGTAAAAGTGAATATAACAGAAGCTAGTTCAGTGGAGTTCCCATCTCTTCTTGTCTGACACACATTGTTAATGCTAGTTCCATCTGTTTCCTCTTTCTTCAGACACACATTGTTCCATACTATTTCTTACATCCGCCACATATCAAAAACAACCTTGTTGTCAAGATGAATAAAAAATTGATAACGTTTTTGTTTGTTCTTCTGCAACTTCTGTTAGTAGATTCTCTTTCTCCAAAACATTCATCAGCCAAGCCAAATGCAGAAGTAACTGTAATGGGTTTTGTTTACTGCGATGTCTGCTCCAACAACAGTTTTTCAAAACACAGTTACTTCATGTCCGGTAACTGCGAAAACTCTAATTTAATCCCTCTTTCAAAAACTCAGTGTCTAACGTTTTCTTGACACAGGCGTGGAAGTGAGAATAATCTGCAGATTCAAATCAGCCTCGTCGAGAACAAACGAGATGATAACATTCTCTGCAAACAGAACCACAAACGAGTTCGGACTCTACAAGGTAGCCATAACTTCTCTAGATTGGGCTGACGTGGACAGTCTCGCGACTTCTTGTCAAGCGAGTTTGGTCGGAAGAAGAAGCTCGTCGGATTCTTCTTGCAACGTTCCTGGTTATAGAACCACGACGGATCAAACCGTGTTTAAGTCTAAACGGTCTAATCTCTGTATCTACGGATTCAGTGGTTTGAATTTCAGACCGTCCAAGAGGGATCTTGCCTTGTGTAGCAAGAAATAGGGATTTTAAAACAACAAAACTATCTTTCACTGTTATCGTCTCTGTTGCTTCTACTCAGAGATATTGTCTACTAGCAAGGAGAAGATATACTGTTTTTATTATCAAATCAATGAAAATGCGTTCGTGTTTAAGCCAAAAACAAATAAAAAAAAAACTAAGAGAATGCAATTAAAACATCTCCAAATTTTAGTGAATGCTACAAACACACGCCACAAGGACACAATTCCCCTAAAACGTCCCGAATTGCTCCATTGTTATTTAAAAAAAAGGTACAACCTTAAGTGTTGATGTGTAGAGTATCATCAAGCTTGACCCATCTTATTTAAGCAACCAATTCCTTCTTCCAGATAGTCCTCTCTATTGATCCAGAACTCTGGTGCGTCCTGCAAAATGAAAAACCACTCAACAAAATTTCTCTCAACAACCATTTCACATACTACATGTTCAGGGATTCGTGTTGTGAAAGAGAAAGCATTGAGCAAATTTTTTTTACCTTCATGATTCCTGCAAGAACAGCGCCTCCGAGGTATACCATGTGTTTCCTTCTAGGTGGATCCTCGATCCGCAATCTGAGTTTCTGATTGACAAATAAGACATGTTAAAAAACATGGCAACGACAGTGATCATGAACTTAACGGGATATTAAACCTTCAAGCCATCTTTGTTTCCTTTTAGAACTGTATCGAGATACCGATCCTGGATCTCTTTCTCGAGACTGAAACAAAGAGAAGTACAGAACACGTTAAAAGTAAACCATCTAGCTTCTTGTTGGATCTCGAAAAACAAAAACAAAAAAAATACACACCGGCTAGGTAATCCAGGGTACATGGTGCTTCCTCCGCTTAAGACTATGTGTTGGTAGAGCTATAAGGAAAGAGCAAATGGTTTGAGAATATTTGATTTTAGTTTTCGATCTTTCTTTGGAAATAAGAAGCAAGCTTGAGAGGCGCACGTACCATCATGCGGTTATCAATATCCATTTCTTGAATACAGCGGAAAACCATGTCTGCCATTCCATCACCTTCAACATCAATGAGTTCCTGAAAAGAAACAAAAGACGAAAGACTTTGTTCTGTGATCAGCCTCGAGACTCTTGGAGAGTTAAAAATATTCAGAAAGAGAAATTAGCAAAGCGGGATATTAAGGTTTACCGGTGTAAAAAGAGCTTCAGGTGCTTGGAATCGTTCAGTGCCTACTTTGATGACCCTCCCATCTGGAAGCTGATCACAGTACAAAAACTCAACAGATTAGTAGTCCAGAAAACAATTAACTGGGAGATGAAATCAGTCTTTGAGGCTGCAACTAGCACAATTAAAGCTTTATCGACTGTCTGATGACAAACCAAGTTTCCTCAGAATCTTCAACTTTCTCTAAGAAGTCAAGTTCGCTCAGAAATTGCTATTGTATATGGTTCTGACTATTGAGTATGAATCTAGATTCATATTAGCTTAAAAGAAGCTACTTCTGTTTTCTTCCATCTATTTTCCCCTATAAATTTTGAAAATTCCCTACTCTTGACAGGTTCATACCAGAACAGAGAACTTACAGTATAATTCTTAACAAGGATGGTTGTCTCAAGACCAAGCTGATACTCTCTCTTGTAATCATAACTGCTCACAAAGACAAAACAAATAGTTATTATTTCCTATTCTTGTAATGCATTACTACTCAGAAATTAGATGAAAACTGTGAAGAGGTCGCTTTCCTTATATAGCAGAGCTTCTCTTTAATTTCCCTAACAGTCTCAAAGTCAGCAGTCTTATTCATTGCATACCTGTTGAACAAACAATTTTTATTTATTTAGCTTACGTTATACATCTCAAATATCATCAAAATGTTAATCAAGCTACAACATTTGAATTTAAGAAATCGAATTCTGACCCTCGTCGAGAAAGGAGATCAACAAGATAAGCTGTTATGTGTCTGCCAGCTACATTCATTCTTTTGGTAAGATGAGGGAACGAGTATCCATCAACCACCGGAACCTAAGATGTGAGGCGAAGACGGTTAAGTACTCTATAAGTAAAATTCGATCTGAAACTTACAGATTTTTTGTAGCTTACCACATGAGTAACGCCATCACCAGAATCAATAACCAAACCAGTTAGCAGACCTGAAATCAACAATTAAAGATCAAGAGATATATATAAAAGAACTGCGTGTAAATCATTTTCCAGGTGATTATATAAACACGCGAAAGAAAATGTAAACCTTCAATAATCTCCATAAGCACCTTGAGCATACAGAGTCAATACGGCTTGGATTTGAATGAAAACGCCGGCGAAATTGTACTTCTCAAACATTGTCTCAATCTGTTTCACGACTTGAATCAGTTACTACACCAACAACCATCAATGCAAGTGGCCACCAAGACTTGACAATATCGTACCATTTTTTCGCGGTTCTTCGCGGGATTAAGTGGTGGATCCGTGAGCAATATCTTACAATCTGATGGATTGATCTGTCAATAACAAAAGGGTTTTAAGAGTCATCCAAGCAAATGCGGAAAACCAAATTGCCTGGAGAAGGAAGATGAGGAATTTACTTTCAGCTCGTTGTAGAAAGCATGATCCCAAACATGTTCCATATCTTCCCAATTCTGCACTATACCATTGTGGACAGGGTAATTTATATCCAATTGATGCCTCAGCTCAGCGCAAGTCTCCCCCACAACTATATCCTAAATGACACAAATCCAAAAAAGGTATATGAAATCGAACTATGGATATCAGCTCAGTCAAACGATCACAAGTCTTGATGCAAGTAAAGATCTAAAATTGACTTGGCCACATATATACAACCTTCACTTGCTGCTCCATGAGTGATTCTTCATACCGAAGCAACGGCCTTCCCACGACACAGGGGAAAACAGATGTTGGGAAATTCTCTCCAGCAAATCCACATTTCACATACTGAAATTGCCAGAAAAGAAATCAGACATTAGAGACTCAAAAACATAAAGTTGTTCCCAGGAAAGTGCCAAAACAAAACGCATCAGAAGAAACTCAAAATTACGAAGATTAGCTTCCATTTCAGTTATAAAAAATGATCATATACACGTTTAAGTTTCAGTTTTTGCAATCACATCTTAAAACAAACCCAAATAAGAAAAAAAAAAAAAAAGGTGAGATTTTTTTTAACGAAACCCAGTAATGTTTGATCAGATTCAACTAAAGAGCTCGTGGGAACAAAAGATCGGGAGTCTGAAACTAAAGCAAGAGACATAATATGATAACGAAACAAAGTACGAGAAGAAGCGTACGCCGGTGCCGTTGTCGCAGACGACGACGTTTTTGTTGTCCATCTTCTCTGATTTAATATACTCGCTATAGAAATCTCAGCTTTTTTTATCCAATTACATGAAAAAAGGATATCTTCGATCTCAGAAAATGAAAACTTCTCTTGGAATCGAAGCGAAGAATCACTGTTCTCTACTTGTTACCGCTTTGCTCTGACCGGTCACTGGTCGCGATCGACAAGCAAAAATCGATCTTTCAACAAAACAGCTCAATACCGTTTCCTCATTTCTCTGTAAGAATGTGCGTCGTTTACTTTACGTAAAAACCTCACGTAGTGCAGACTTACAATACAAAAACGGCGTCTCTCCTTGGGCTGTAGATAAAAAACTCTTCATGAGCCTTTAACAGATTAATCCTTTTGTTAGCGTGAGTAAACTATTCTCTCCATTGCTTTGCATGGGCCATTTATATTATTTAACAGATTTTCTTTACAAACGTTGTTTATCTGATTTCATCTCATTTTGTAGGTTGTTTATTAGATCCACTCTTCTCTTTTTCTTTCTCTTGTAACAGCCAAGTATTCTTTTTTGTTCAAAATCTTTTGTAACAGCCAAGTCAAAATGAGAAAAAGAGAGATTTTAACTTTTTGACTCTTTGAATTATCTTCGGAAACGCTTCAAAAGCAAAAGTCTCAAACATAAATGAAGCTAAAAACAGCTTATTTGGATCCCGGCCGTAAAATCGAGAATTTTC
Source organism: Isatis lusitanica (assembly GCA_900406415.1). Taxonomy (NCBI): domain Eukaryota; kingdom Viridiplantae; phylum Streptophyta; class Magnoliopsida; order Brassicales; family Brassicaceae; genus Isatis; species Isatis lusitanica. The sequence continues at coordinate 44,405 of OVBB01000042.1, forward strand.
CAAACTCAGAACCAGTCGACGGGTAACTTCACATGGCGCACAAACTCAGATCAAACAGAGATGGCAAAGATACTCAGAGAAATAACATGAATGCAGGTAAGAGTTGAAGAACAGAGCTCTGAGATCACAGTGAACTCCATTGAAGCTCAAAAGACACTGAATCAGAACATGCAACAAATTCTTGACTGATTTAGAGAGATCGAGCAGAAAAGGATTATCTTTGAAAATGGTATCGAAGAGCACAATGTGCGAAAGAAGCTTTAGTAGTTTCTTCCTTTTTTGTAAAAAACTGTAATCTTCATTCTATAAATGTGATGGAAGGCAAGTATACATTACCATTGTACTACTATCGAAAAGCCATGTTCTTGATATTCAAAAGAAGCAGCAACAACACACAGAATAAGTAAGAAAACAAGCCTCTATGGATCAAACTTTAATTAAGACTCCAAAGCTTCAAAAAAGGAACAAACAATCTCTGGATTGTGTCTATTAACAAACTCCACCTGCAGGTTTCAAACAACGATTGCCAAAAAGAAATGTCACAAACACTCAAAAAAAGCTCTTCGAGTCTCTCTTGTATCATCATCCTCTGAAACCTGTGTGTTTTGCAGAGGTTTTAATAAGCATAGATTTTCACTCTCACTCAGTATTAACCTTTTTTTTCTTCTCCATGCTAGTTGTGCAATTACAACAATACTATCACAAAACAAAAGCCAAAAGCTTTTCAAATCCAGAAGAGAAAATCAATGTTTAAAAGCTCAGTTAACGCCCTGAGCCTTGAGAATCATCCTTCTCACCACTCTCTTGCTGATGCTCTTCATGTGATGGGTTATGATGAAGAGTATGGTGAAGAACCCTACCCTGAGCTTGAGCTTGAGCCTGAGCCTGAGCTTGACCCATCTGGTGATAAATCTGTGTAAAAGACTGTGGATTCAATACCCCAACATTGCCTTCCTGAGACAACCCTAGTTCAAGACCAGGCATCTGATTGTTATTACCACTAGAACCACCCAAAATGGATGCAAAACTCATAGCTCCAATGTTGGAAACACCAGGAAAGTCAAACCCAGGAAACCCAATTCTGTAACCAGCTGCATCACTCATCAGCCCAGTGGTCTGCACACCAGCTCCAAACCCAGCTACATTTGGCCATAACCCAGTTGGTAAATTTGACCTAGAAGCTCCTCCTCCTCCTCCTTCACCGCCGCCAATTCCCCAATTTGGTCTACCACTACTAGAGCCACCACCACCACCGTCTAAGTCATGACTGATCATCAAACCAGCGGTGAGAGACCCACCTTGATGATGGTGGTTGGAGACAGCAGCTGCTGAGGCCAAAGCAGAGGCCGGTATGGTTCCTGAACCGGTGGCAGCAATAATCGACGGCTCGGCTTGTTGGAGCAGCCACTGGATTGTTTCGCCGTCGGATTTGTGACCCAATTCTCTAGTCAATTGGAAAATCCTAGCGGCACAGAGCGCAGGCATCCTGATTCTCCGACCCCTACCTTCGACTTTGGTGTGTCTGTCTTTGTTAGAGCTTCTCTTGGGACCAAGCTGATTCTGCTGCTTCTTACTGTTGTCGGCTTCTTTGTCGGGAGCGACCACGATCTGGAAATCCTTAATCTCAGCTGGTTTGCGATGATGGAGAAGATGATGATGGTTATTCTCGTCCTCGGTGTCGTCGGAAGCATCTCCAATGCCCTGTTTTCGCGGTGGTTGTGGCGGGTTCAAAAAATTCGGTACTTGGTGTCGATTTGGGTTCTTGGGATCCATCAAAACTGTGTGGGGACTTCAGGGTCCAGAACTTAAAAAAAAAAAAAAAAAATCAATCTCTTGGATTCAATTAAGGGTTTGTGAATTGTGGTGACTTGAAGAGAAAAGGCATCGACTTTGAGAAAATTTACAGTATTTTTTTAATTAAGAATTTTGTTTCTTTTTTAGAAATCCAATAAGACCCCGTAAGATCCCGATGCAGAATGGAGGAGAATAAAGAAAAAGTTATCATCTTTCGATCTCAAAGTGGGTCAAAAAAAGAAATGAGAAAACATTAAAAAGTGTGAGACTTTACTTTGTCTTTTTCTTCTTCTTTTTAACTTTTTTTTAATTCGTCTGGTTTGGTTTGTTGCATAAACTGATAAACATAATAAAGTAAGACTAAACAGAGAGATACTGTGTCACTTGGGTTTCTCACCAAACACTGTCTTTTAAGACTAAAACAGCAAAGTAACCAGACAAGTAAACCCATAAAGAAAAAGCAGTGACCGTTTCACATTTAATCCTTTGATACTAAGGTTATGAGAATCTAAGAAATGCTACTTCATGCCCCACTACTAGAACAACAGTCAATGACCTCGTCCTCTCCATTCCATTTCAGTAATTTTTTCTGTAGAATTTTTTAGTGAACAAAAAAAGAGAGTTAACTTTGGTGTGAATGTTGTTTTAACTGACAACCTAGTGACATTTTCAGCGAAAAATGGCCTCTGTCTCTTATTTAACATTTACAAACGCCATAGTAATTAAGAATCTCATTCAATCAGTGAATCTAAAAAAATGATTATTTTACCAAGATTAAGTTGATTATTTGTATGAGATCAGAGTACTCGTTAGCTAATTATATACGTGATTATATGAAGATCTATCATCTAGGTTTGTCGGTCATGGGTAATCTTGACAGATCTAATACTACACATTATTGGTTAACCATATGATTAACTAAACACAGACACAGTAAAAGAGAGAACCAAACCTTTAATTATGTTAAAACACACACACACATACAAATTACTTCGAAGAAAATAAAACACTAAATTGATTATATAGAATTGTGAAAAGAATATTGCAAAGCTATTTAGGCTTTAGCTACGATGATGCTACTACGAACCATAATATATGTATGACCTTTTATAAAATAGAATATATAAAACAAAAAATGCTTGGTAATGTAAATTAGCCTTCTGTTACCATAACCAAACAAAAAAATTGAAAAAGAAGAATCATTCACGTAGTAATAATACGTACCTAAAACAGTAGTCAAAGTCAACGTCTTCTCAAAGAAGGAAGTACTAGTCTATCAAGTGGATCAATCGGATATGGACATTTGGCAGGTCCACAGAGGGATGGTTCGCTTGTAGGGCAAGATCTAAAGAGATTGAATGACTTTGAGAGAGTTCCATCATTTATGGACCGACAACATCATACCATCTCTCTCTCTCTCTTTCACTTGCACCCCTCGTATCATCATCATTCATAACTACTCATAAGTCTTGGAGTTCAATTAATCTTAATTTGGTTAACCACTCTTTATGATTAAAGGCATGAATCCAATATTAATGACGCTCATAATCACGTTTAATACTCTAATATACCTGTCAAATTATATAATACTGCAATACCTGTCAAATGATCCCTTGCCTAATCTTTTAGGAGTAATAATTTTGATAATGCGTTAATGTTTGAAGAGGTACTCAATGACTCTCGAAAACCAGGAATTTGTAAAATTAAAATTAGATGAGCATGTCAATAGCCCTGTTCTTTTCACGGAAGCTGCGACCAGTAGCAGCGATCAGCGATCGTAAATTCAGTATATCACCACGGCAAACGGAGCATCTGTAAACCAGTTTTTACAAGTTTTTCCTGCCGCTGCGGCAGATATAAAGGAGTAATAGAGACGCTGAAATTTTTAGCGTCAGCTGCGTCTCCGTTTTTACACTTCCGACAATTGATCGGCTTCAGCTGCGTCTCCTTTTTTCCTCCATTACAGTGTATTTATTAGGTCTTTGCTGCTGGTCGCAGCTTCCGTAAAAAAATATTTCGTAAATTAGTTATTTGACAATATTTGTTACCGTGTCCCTCGCATAATCAATAGTCTAAAACTATATTTTACAATTTTGTTGATTTATATATAAAATATTTATCACACTTATCCAAAAGGATCAAAACAAAGATTTACCACACTTGAAATGAAGACTTCCGTTTTTTTTCCACTAATGATCTGAGATATATATTATAATTTACGAACCAATATATTTGTGGAAGTATGTCTTATAACTTATCAACAAGTTCACAACTAATAGTCGGCATAGTTCATTGTTGGTGTGGTGGACAGGTAGAGTAAAGTAAATATGGAATTTGAGTTGGTGCATGTGATTTTTTGGATTGAATTATGCTCCCAAAGCAGGAGACACACAAGGGCCCATATAAGCCATCGCAGAATACAATAGGGAGAGGTTTCGTCTATGGCATCTTGCACGTAGCAATCGAGTTGTATCATTTTTCTATACACAAGTCCATTCTGAACCATATGTAAAACTCCTTTTTTCGTATAACCAACGACTTGACATTTGAACATCCCTCATTTATATTTCCGACCTTGATTATTTCGAGATTATGTAGATATTAAGGTTTTTTCATATCCTTTTATTTTCAAGTCATTTTCTTCCTTTTTTCCACGTGAACAGAGAAAAATACAAGCACTATGGAGAATATATGGGTATTAATCTCGACGTCCATTAGTGCATAAATTAAATATGACTATACATTTTTCATTTAATTTTCAATTCGGAATTGGTGGAATTTGATTGGTTAGTCTCAGCCAAGATAATCTTCATCCAACTTATTCAACCCAAGTCCCTATCCTTTGCTCATGTTTACCTCTCACCTTTACTTTCATTTAACTATTTTCTTCGTCAATGATTTTAATATCGGATATAATATTCAAGAGTTTGTGCCACAATTATCTCCACCAATCGTGCCCCAATTATGGTAAATTGAGTTGATGGTGTGCAGTTTCATCATTACAAACTTACAGTTTCTTAACAACTTTTAAGATTACTTTCATTATGCCAACTCTTTTCAATGTATTAACTTGTTGAGAAAACAAAATTAACTTGTTCTGAAGAAAATTTAAGACAACTAACTTTGGATATATAAACCAACATTTCACATCAACTACCATACATCTAATATGATTACATGGGTTTATCTTATTGTCAAACTATCAATTAAAAGACTTTCTTATCACCAAAAAAAATCATATCAAATGTTGATATTAAAAAAACTAAAAATGATTATGAAACACGTATATCTCTTTTGTTTTAAATTGTTCGCACAGTTTTTTCAAATCCGACGATAGAAAAACAATATTGTACTTGAATGTTGTTATAAATATCCTAAATATGACTATAAAGATCGTGACATGTAGCGCAAGTCTCGAGCTCTGTGTGTATTGCGAGTCTGTGACTCTCTCTCATATTTGTTTCACCAAACGAAATTAAACCATCATAAAATTGTAGGACTAATTTTGGAGCTTTTGAGTTTGATTTTAAGTTGGGACCGTATTCACTTCAGGATAACTGGATCAATACACTCCTTATGAAGATCGAACAAAAGAAAATGGTCTCAGACCATCTTTGGGCCTGTGAATAGCAATCTAAAACTGAAAGCATTCAAAGGGACAACATCCCTTGGACAAACAACAACATTGACTAAACATATAAAGAGATTTGCAACAACATTTTGTTCCTGCGAACTGAGATTCCAGACATATATCTACACAACATATGAAGACAATTGCTTCGGTTCTGGCGGCCATGAGATTGTGGCTCGCGGTTGCGGTAATGACCATTGTGGCAATCTTTAACTTGCCAAGGACGGTCCAAAGTACATACAAATGGGAGGATTGATCCTTAAGATCGAAAGGATTGCAGACGGAATTGTCCAGATCCCGTCACCACAGATCAGCCCTGATGCAACTGCACCCGCAAAGTCCTCCGCATCTTTCCTGTTGATCCGCTCCCAAACGAACAAAATCACAGTCCCAACGAACATGTCGATGGCGAAGTAAGCTCCAATGTAGAACGGGACAGCCATCGCCATCGGGATCGGGATGAACTGAGAGATCTTCGGCGGTGTAATGTCCCTCAAGAGATTCACTATCAAAGCCGCGATGAAAAACCCGTAACAAAGGGCCAAACAATGCTTTGGCAGCTCTGCGAAGCCCTCAATCCCGAGAATCGCCATTTCGCGGAAAATAACTGCGTAAGGTGCTTTGTAGGGGCCGTTGGGATCTCCAATGTCGAAAGCAGTCCAGAACAGCCAGAACGTGAGGGGAGCGATTATACAGCCCATTGCAGTTCCCACGAGCTGGCTTACAAACATGGATTTTGCAGATGATAAAGTGAGGTAACCTGTTTTGAAGTCTTGCATGAGATCAGCTGCGGTAGAGACGATTGACATCATAACACCACAGGCGGCTAAACCCGCAATGACACCACCATCACTTCCCACTACGGAAGCGATTATGAAAAGACCGATCTTTCCGTAGGTTGATGCTAAACTCCAGTCCGTGAGCCCAGTTCCATAAGAGTTGCAGAAGGCGAGAGCGGGTGCAATGAAGTAAGAACACAGGACAAAGTACCATTTCAAAGGTGGAAATATCAAAGGGATTGTTGCGGTTGAGATAGCTGCAAGACCCACATAACCAGAAACCGCAAATCCAAGGGGTATACGGTCCTTCAAAAACACTTCGTCTCTTTTCTTCTTTACCAGCAATATCTGAGAGGCTTCGCTGTCATCTGAATTAAGGAATCGGAAAACGTTCAGTTTCAGAGGTCAAGAGGCTTTAGAAAGGTGGCCATGAAAGAAAACAAGATATTGGTGGTTATTAATCAAGTCAAGATCTAATATGCTCTCACCTAAAACGTCGGTAACAATGGGTAGAGTGAGGCGTCTAGAGCTATTGCTGCATAATTCCTTCACAGTGACAGCGATGATCTTGACAAGATTGTAGAGACCATCACCAAGGATAATGGCAATGGCGATAAAGACCTTTAAAAGTTAGGAACGACATAAAAGCATCAGTACTTGAAACTTATCTATATATCATGTGCATTTTTAATTGAGCAGCTTGTACTGTACCTTGTATCCGTAGAGACCTTTGAAATCGTTGGAGCCAAGGTCAGCTGGATACCAATCACCGGCGTGCTGTGATACAAATGGCCACAGAATCCCCCAAGAAATTATTGCACCAAGAAGAACCGAGCAGTTCACTATATGGGGGCATATAAGACCGCATCCAATGTAAGTAGGACTGAAGTCAAAGTAAAACCTGCGCGGCAAAAAGTCGGGACTCATTGTAAGTTCCACCAACTTACCTCCAAAAACTAGCATACAAAGACATTCCAGCCAAAGCCCATTCCAGTCATTTCTCACAGATCATTACACTGATATAATACACTTGGACTTCAAAGCTGTATCAAAAAGGTTAATATGAGCTTACGTGTTCTTGAATAGCGTCAAACCAAGGGTGGGGAAGTTATCAAATCCACATGAATCTCCAACACCACTGAAGAACCACTTGAAACAACTCCAAATAAAGCTAAGGCTCAGGTATTTTCCAAGACATTTGACCTGGTTCCTGTTAGTAAGCAATATTACAGGTACAAGTTCAATATATAGCTTGTAGAAAGCGAGATTGAATGACCCTGAAAACTTACCCTGCAAGCTCAGCTCCAGTGTTGGTGTGGAAGCTGTTAATCAACATTGCTGTGGCGGTCCCACTGGGATAGGTTAGTTTGTAGTCCAAAACCATCACCTGAAACATTTGCTCATTGACTTGATACATTGTTCTGTACAAGATAATAGCAGATATATCCTCTTTGTAACTGAGATGCTACCTTGCGTAGTGGAACGAGACTAAAGAGCCCCAAGAAGCTGACTACAAATAAAAACCCAATCATCCACCACAAGCCTGGATTTATAACATCTTCCGCGTGATTTCCCGGATAATCAGCACCAATGAGCTTGAATGTCTTCTCATCCATAGCAATCAAATATGAACCAAAACCTCCTGAAACCAAGAAACAACTATATCAGATAAGGTACAAGAGTAAACAAAAGTAAGATTAATCATTTCTCAGAATCACTGTTTTTCAGATTATCATCTTTTATGTCAAGCAGTTAGAGAATCGCCTTAATAACTACTGTTCCGGTGATTGATTGGATTCGAAAAAAAAAACTGAGAATCCAATAGATAAGCGAACACATTCTTACTAAAATCTCACTTAATCTGAAAACGCAAATCTAGACTAAAACTTTACCACTAAAGGCGAGGCCGTAGCAGGCGACGACGCAAGTCTGGATAACGGTGTTCTCTTGCTTGGTGAACGGCTTGACGGTAAAGCCTAGCTTCGACAAGAAACCAGTCCACGATTTGACGAAGAAGAAACCGAGTAAACCAGCGGCGACGTTCAACGAAGGTATAATTCCAACCGTCAGATTGAGTTTGTGAGTAATGATGCAGAACAAAGTCCCCAGCAAGGCGCTCACAGCCAATCCTCGGATCGTTATCTGCTCCTTCCACTCAGGTACATGCTCATCGCCACCTAAAACCTTCGTCGTGGTCTTCTCAGATTCCGGTAACAATGCCTCCGATATCTCCGCCGATCTAGGGATCTCCGTCCCCATGTTTAGCCACTCAATGTGAGAGGTTTCACCGGAGTTTCCCGATCAAACTTGGAGTTTTCAGGCGGATTCCTCCGAGGAACAATGTCTACGAGGATCTATCGAGAGAGGGAATCGGAGGATAATGGCGGAAGGAAATGTAAGTTTGACGAATTGAGGTTAGTTACGGCAAGCTTGTGCTGAATCTCGAGATTAGACGCAAAGTAGTTAAGTAGGGTCAAATAATAGATTGCCACGTGTAATTTTTATCTGTTACGTTATTGTAACACATCGAAACGATAAATTTTCTGTTCAGTGGATTGATACGAACCATAAATGAATTTTGTTATTTTCTTTGTTCCTCCTCGTGTATGGCGCAACTTATTTATCTTCTTTTTGCCACAGTAAAGTTTATAACGGTCGTTTTATACTATTACTATTTTCTTTGTTGGGCTCACGTTTACTGTTGGGCCGGGCTGTGCAATTGATATCCCAAGCTGCAGCTCTTTTATCCATTTTTTAAATCCAAGTTACAGTTCATGTGATAGATATAAATTGGCAACAAATGGAATAAGAGAATAGTATGCACTATGATGATTGATGTTTATATATTTTGATAACACTTTATTATTTTAAAAATCGAAATATTGATATGTGTATCAAGATGCTTATTTTATAACATCACTGTTTTGGATTGAATATATTTGGATTTGTTGAATTCATTGAAGGTTTGTAAAACCTAACCGAGAAAAATGTTCATGAAGTTTTTTGGTCCATGATATTTTCAAGAAAAGTTTTGTTTTTTATTTCCTTGGTCAAATATCAAAAAAAAATTATATAATTTGTGAGATCCTTTGTTTCAATCTATATCTAATTATTCAAAAAACACATAATTTTTTGTTAAAACAAATTTTCTATTAATGAAAACAAATAGCTTTTTGCAATACCATAATCATGATTCACCACTAATTTATTTATAATTTCTTAATCATAGAACTGATTTAATCTACAATAACTTATTTAATCACATTTTGCAATACCATAATCATGATTCACCACTAATTAATTTACAATCTATGTCTGACTAAATTACACACAACAATAATTGTGTTACTTTCCTTTATTAATTCACCAGAAAAATTCCCTAAAAATCTTTATTTCCTTGTGTAGTTGTCAACGATCTCTTCAATATACTAATAGTCTAAGACCATCTTGTTTCAACATCGATGATTACCAAAACTACAATATGACTATCTCTAGATGCAGTACTGTCTACATGTCTTCCTTGCTCATCATGCATCGTTTCAAAACGTCAACATTATGCCTTATTCTTATACGTCATACTTGTCCTCTTTGTATAGCTCTACTTGACTTCTAAATTTTTTGAGCTTACACATTCTATAGAGATATTCCAGTAAAAAGATGAAAAAATATCAAAAATGTGCTACAAACCGATCTCCAGACTCTCCACGACTTAGTTATGGTATTGGTCCCAGATCCTACGTTAATTAAAAGAAAAAGAAAAACTCTAGTCAAATGAAGAACTCTAATGACTCAAAACCCATATATAAGAGTTCTACAACACGGTGTAAGTAGATAACAGTCGTTAATTATATAGATAAGAAGATATATGTAATATGTAATATGTGGAACGCGTTGATCGTTTTATAAAATATCTAGAGTCATATTTGAAACTCCATTTGTGTTGTGATAAATAAGCAAATAATGCGTGATGCTATAAGTTATAACCGAGATATCTTCACTATCATCTAGAGATATGTTTGTATCGATTCTATACTTGTAGTTGTGGACGACAATTTATTTATGATTAGCCAAAGTGATTGAATACGCGTAGCACATTCAGCGATCACAAGTCTTAACTTTGCAAACCTACAACTACATAAAATGTAGAGAAAAAAAGGACAATAAAAATGGGACCAAGAAGGAATCTGTGACTGTGATGCACGTTTTGATTAAATAGTTCATTTGTCGGTTTTCATATGCGCAATAGTGCGATGATAATTGAGCGTACGGAACTAATCAATCCCCATGTGTATCGATCAGAAAGATATATATAAGAAGAAAGATCTTAAAATGCTTACACTGAAATAGCTCTTTCTTTCATTTGTTGCAAAGTAGTGTAAATTTGTTTATTTTTCCTTGTTTAATAATAAAGATACCTTATAACATCACAACAGATAGTTTATCTATTCGCTTCAGATCGAAAGTGAATGAAATTTGAAAGGATGCCTGTATTCTTTTTTTTTTTTTAAAGAGAAACTTATTTTATATATATTTACATTGTAACCAATTCAGTGTGGTCTACTGCTGTTTCACATGTTTATATCTAGATTCGGAAAATTAGTCTTATGTTAGTTTCAATATATTGTAGTTGTTGCCTTGGTCTTATTAATCATTTCCCCATGGATGATGGATCCACCATTTGTCGATCCATATATGATTGGGTTATATTTATCTTTTGGAGGTCAAATCTACAATTTTTTCCTTCAAATTCTACACATAATTTCTAGTCATTTGCACCACCCAACGGTGAAGAAAAAAGAATCTAGCCAATGTCGGTGACGTGGCAGAGTGAGAACCAAAACCCGGTGCAAGTGGGACTCTCTCGAAGAACTAGAGACTTCCATTGCTTGCACGACTTTTACTTTAAAATGGAAAACATCTCCTTCTGAAGATATCACTTTCCTTTTGGAGGAAAAAAGCATGCAGGAATGAACAGTACACACAGACATAAGTGATAACTCCATGTCGTGGCCTGTCATGTCATGTCATACGGTTATCCACGTGGCGGTTTGTGTGAGAAGTTCGCAAAATAACATGTCCGAACAAAAGAGGGCGTAGTAGTGGGAGACTCTCTTTAGTCTCTACACAGCCAGAGATTTTCATATTAATAACACCTTTTAGCTCGAAAACAACTTTTCCTTGGTTCTGTAACGTCCCATCTTACGTGTTTAATAACGTTTCCCACGTAACGAAACTCCGATGAATGCAAATCACACGATCATTGTTATGGTGTTTATCGATACACTTTTAAACTTGTGTCGTTTATTAGATTCTGATCAACACATTACGACACGAGAAGACGGACAATAACAACGAAACTCATATGTACCGTAGTTCTACTCTCAATCACAAGACTCGGATCCTTCTAGCTCATATATACTTTGACCTACTTAGATGAGATCTACACCTATTAATAGTTACAAAAACCCTAAAGAGAATTAGAAGAAGAACAAAAGAAGCGAAGGCAACATGAAGGTGAATATACATATTCCACAATCCAAGTCTAATCAAAATGTTATTTTCTTTTTTTTTGATAATTAGTGAGCTTTAATTGTACCTAAATCTATCTCTCTTGCAGCTGCTAAGTTGGATGCGAACTATAAAGCAATATCGCTTAGATCCATCAAAGGAGTCCAAAGGTTTAATTGATATATAACTTTTATCTCACATATAAACCCTTCAGATATAACCTATCTTCATATATATATATATAGAATGTTATATATATACATGTATGTTTTAGGTTAATTTACGAAAGACGACCTATCTTTCAGGTGATTTCTGTCGTGTAAGAGCTCAGGTTTCCTCCAAAGTCCAAGACATCCGTACAAACTCCTTCTCCTTCTCCGGACCATCTCATGACCCGAAACCACCGCATATTGATGAGGAACTTTGGTTTGATGAAGACGGGTTCAGCGGATTTCTGGCGATCGGGACGCTTGGTAGAGATCCTGAAACACCGAAATTCGCAGCTAAGGTTGCAGAAGAAGATGAAGCCGGAGCACAAAAAGAGATGACGAAGCTCATCAACGAGAAACTAGACAAGTTTCTTGAGGAATATGCTGAGGATGGTCGCAGTAAGCAGGTAGAGAGATCGAATGCAGAAGGAGATAGAGAACCGCATGTATGTCCTTCACAAGGTTATGATCTCTTTCGATCATCGATGGAGCTTACGAGAAGCAATGGAGTAAAGAAGAAAAAGAGTCTGCTTACAAGCGTCTTCAAGAGAAGGAAGAAAGTAGAAGGAGAGTGCAATTCCATGGAGAAACATGGCACAAGAGATTTGATACAAAGGATATTTGAAAAGCTCCACGTGTCTTCTACGAAGACGAGAAATGATTCTGTGCCTAAGAAGAAAGATCTCACTAAGGTTCAGTCTTTTTAGCTTTTAAAGTTTTGAAATCTTATCCAAAGAGATTGGTCGGAAATTTTCTGAAAGCTAATTAGAATGTTTTGGTTATAGAATGTTCAAATCTACCGAAGTAAAGTCCATCCTGTTCTCTATTCACCTGCAAGAGACGATAACGAGATAGATGACAGAAGAAGCTGCATCAACCGCTGCAATCTCAAGATCCCGAGTCGTAATGGAGGGTCTCTCGTTTCAAGTTCCATCTCGGAAGCGAACATGAAAAGAGAAAACTGGATCAAGACTGACGCGGAATGTAAGTCAATATCTTATACAGAACATTGAACCCAAAGAAAACTATTTGGTTTTATTTCAGTCTCTCAAAACTCATATCGTTTGTCTTGCTTTTTTCAGATCTTGTTCTGGAACTGTGAAGATCAACACACATTTGCAACAAACCTCCGTTGATGTTCTAAGCAAAGTCTCTCCTATCAAACATATACATATATATCTACAAAATCACTATCTATTATCGTGTAGTCAAAAGGTTGTGTACTCTAGTTTAAGACAATGAATAAGAAGCTAGCTACAATTTGAAATAGCAGAGTACCCAAATTTAAACACATTCGCAAGTAGTGAATTTAGCCACAGGTATTAAACCGCTCATAACCGTCACATCTCTGCTCCAAACGAACCACTGGTGAATCTAAAATGTCGAACCGATAAATCCAGATCTGACCCTCTTTGACATTTGAGCTTGAACTCAACACCATTAGTGCAAGCCTCGCAAGCCAAAAATATTTAAAACTCCGAAACTCCATATATGAGGCTAAAAAAATTTACTATCAAGAGGGAAGCAAACAAAAAGGAAACCCAAACTACTAAGAAAACACATATCTTGATATCATCTTTAGGCAGTAATCTACTTTATAGTTCTTTAACAAAAAGCAAACACTACCAAAGAGCACAGAAACAATTGATTGAACAATCACCAAAAAAGTTAAAGCCAAAGTAGAATACAATACCTTTCCTTGTAATCTCTCACTAAGCTTTAGTATCTTAACCTCTTCTTCCTCTCCTTAGCCACCAAGAAAAGCCAAAAAAAAAAAAAAAAAACNTCGTCAATCGCCTTCTACATAACTCCCCACTTGTCTCCAACTTCTTCTGTACAAAACAAACACTCTTTACACACACACACACACACACACACACACACACACACACACACACAGAGACATATTCACACACACACACTAATTAAGAGGCAAAGAGACAAACAAAACCGTTATAAATGAGCGCGGATTGGGGACCGGTGATCTTAGCGGTGTCTCTGTTCATCCTACTATCACCAGGCCTACTGTTTCAGATTCCGGCGAGGACGAGAGTGGTTGAGTTTGGAAACATGAGCACGAGCGGTATCGCGATTTTGGTCCATGCAGTTATATACTTTTGTATACTCACAATCTTGGTGATTGCTATACAAGTTCACATCCATATCTGATCTCTCGTCTTATTACATCATGTTAATTGTAAGTAACAGAAAGGAGGGAGTTTAAATTGCAAACTCTAATGTAATGTACAAATCTCTCTGATCTTTCTCCTTTCTTTGGCTTCATTGTTCGATGTCTCAAGCAGGATGACAAAACGTAGCAACTTTTGTCTAAATTCGAGCGAATAAACAGAGTTAAAGAGACTAATTCAGTAAGAAATTTTGATTCTTTTTTTCCCACCGGAGATATAAAATATTGAAACAGAAGCAAACTGAAGTAACGGTACAAATGCAAGTACGAGACAGCCCTTTCAACCAAATATGTTCGTGACGATACAACATCAGAAGAAAAACTATAGATTTAAGGTATACAAAAACCCCTAATTTACAGAGTTTCTAGACCCCGGTTCCAAAAGGGTGTACCTTTATTTCATTTAAACAAGAACAAAAAGGAGGGGAGAGAGAGAGAGACCCAGAAGAGATCAGCCAGTGTAGATGTGGAGATTAACGGCGAGGATCAAAATGGAGTAAATGGCGAAGAAGATGAGAGTGTGAACAGCTATGGCTTTTCCGTTGGTTTTGAGGTTACCAAAATCTACCCCTCGGTTGTTTCCGGGCAATGAGAAGAGAAGCCCCGGCGAGAGAACCACGAACAGGATAACGCCGACGAGAACCGGAGCCCAATCCGCCATTGTTGCCGGCGAAGCGGTGTTGCTTTCTGTGTGTGAAGGTAAAAAGGTTACACCTTTGATGTGACTAGAGAAAAAGACAGGAGGAGATGGAAGAATCTAGAGAAGAGGGAAGTTATGGTTAGTGGGATGATTATTTTTAATAATCTTGTGGTTATTAGTAATCTAAAGAACTTAGGAACGCACGAAAAAGATACTAATATCGACTGTTAATGCTAATTTAATTGTTTTCTATAAAGTAAAACTCTGATAAAGGACTATTAATTTTAAAATGAATGAATATTATTTGCTCTCTGAGGTGTGGTAGTGGACCGACCGACCTCACACTCCTCAAAATTAATTACTCTTTCTAATTTATAAGTTACTTCTTCCTTAAGCTATTAATTATAATATATTACCATATTCTTATTCTTACGATGCATTTCCGAATTAACGAGAATTAAGTCAAATCCAGCAATTTTTTCTTGGTCACCACAACAATTTGGATACTGAAAATATCAGTTTGTAGTAGTATTCCCCATAAAACTGATTTTATTACGCTTCATGTTCTCTTGATTCCTCAACCTGCTCTCTACTTCCTTTTTTCTTACAACTACTTTCGACTAATTGTGGTTACTCCACATGTAGGATTTGATTAAATTACCTTAGAGACTAATCATTTATAATGATCCTCGTTATATGGTTGGGTAATTAATAAAAAGCAGGGGTGTTCAAACAATTTGATGGCTTCGCCTCCATTTCATATAACCTCCTAACTCATGTTAATCCAATGTCTTTCGTATTTTAACACTAATAATGATTAATGTTGGAAATAGATAAATCTAGCCAGAGATGAAAGGAAGAAATAAATAGACAAGAACCACTGTGGAAACATGTGGAGTGATAACAAAAACAGTATATGATAGTTTAACTAATTTGTGGTTTGTTGTTGACTAAATCAAGATGAAATGATTTTCCACCCACTGAAAATAATTTTCAGCTTGGTTGCTGGTTAATTGGCAGAATCTAAAGTACTCTCATTTTTGGCTGAATTAACAATTAATCATCACTCGAGTCACGCCCACAGTTTTGTTAACTAAAGATTTGAGAATGCTCATTCATATATGATGAGTTAACTAAATCAAACCGAATTATCCGATCATTTTTTTAAAAAAATCTGTTAATAATTCATAAAAATGTAATAAAAAAAAACGATGGCAGATTGAACGGTATCATTTAACTTTACACATTTCTACATACACATAAGTCTATAAAATAGTGGTAGTTATGAGACCACGTTGTTTATGAAACAAGTTTGTTTCTGATACCAAACAAAACAATGAATTACACACAATTAAAGTAAAAAAACCAAAAAAAAAAATCGAGTATCAAAATTCTAAAATACACCAGTACAAAAAAAAAGGGAGAGATTTAATATGTTTATTAGATTAGGCGATGTACATGTGAACTTGGATAGCGAGCAAGAGAATACAAACAAGAGTGAAGTAGACGAGGGTATGAACGATAACCGAAACACCACTTGTCTGAAATGTTCCAAACTCAATCACTCGGTTTTTCCCCGGAATCTGAATCAGAAGTCCCGGCGTTAGCAACACGAAAAGCGTCACCGCCACAAAGACGGGTCCCCAATCAGACATCTGAATCGAACTTCGAGTATGTATGAGATCTTAGAGAAAGAGAGAGAGAGAGAGTAATAGTTGATCGATGCACATGCAAATGCATAAGTGCGTGTATTTATATATGTGAGAATAGAAGACTAGGGTTCTTTTTTGAGGGAATAGAGTGATCCATTAGTTAATGTCGGAAGAAAGAGTGCTTTGGGAGAAACGGACAAATTTTTGTGACATGGAAGGATTTAAAGTGATCTTAAGAAAAAGTCTGTTTTACAGGGGAAAAAGAGAGATTAGGTTCATCAAGTTGTGTAAGGGATTCACATTTCATTGGAATGTGATGTCACATGGGATTGGCTTTGGATCAAAGGAAACAAAATACAAAGTGGTCGTCGGTCCACTAATTTTATGGTTTTCTTTATATGAATTATTTGAATCTTTATTGGAAAATAAAATCAATATTTCATCTTGTATTTGACAACTCTTTTACCATCTTTAAAATACAAATGAATTTATGCAGCTTGCTAAAAATTTGACTCTGTAAGCTACATTTTGAAGAGATTTTGTTCTTCTGAATCATTAGAAAACCGTTTTGACATTATATACGAGAACAATGTTTTGTTTGATTCTCTTGAATGATCAGAACATCCGTTGTGAAATTGGATGTGTAATTGCGTTCCAAACCTTCTTAAGTCATTTTGGTCCAACCAAAATATTCTATTAGTTGCCTCTAATGGAATTGTGTGTGAATATAACAAACCGTTTTCCTCTTGAAGTACTTTTAAAGACAGAGCTGATAGACTGATAATCTAAGCAAATAATGAGAATCATGAATGCTCTTTCATTTTTCACGTTTCGAATTTAAGAACTGAGTTTGTTCACATGGGAAAAGGAAAGGTCCTATGCTACCACATCACTAGAACAAGCGGGCCCCACTCTCTGACACGTCAGCGTACTAAAAGCACAGCGAAAAAAAGACATATTGTTGACAGTGGGATTTGAACCCACGCCCTTTCGGACAGGAACCTTAATCCTGCGCCTTAGACCAACTCGGCCATATCAACTTGTTGTTACATGTGGAATCGAAAACAAATTTGAAATAGATAAATTACTCCACATGCCGAAAGGACTTTTGCTCACAGCCTCACACCATTAGCAGGGTAGACAAAACTTAGGCTTGTCAAATGTGAGATAGTAGTGGTTGGGCCGTCCATTGTGAGTGGTCTCCAGCGAAATTGTCATGGCCGTCGTAATAAGAGGGTCAAGCTTGCTTAAGCCACCATAACGCAAACCATTTAGTATATGACACTGCCCAACAGTTAGGGAAAGGTTACAGGTGATTGGTCTTCTGTACACCTAGCTTATCAATCATATACAAGCTAGCAACATTAGTGCACGCGGCTTACGTACTTTGTTCTTAATGTTGCAAGTTGCAACATGGTTAAAACATTGTAGAGGAAAATGTTCACATATAATTTGGTTATTGTTTTGATTATACTTCTTTTAACAACTTGGAGGTGAAGAGAGGAAGAGATTCAGTTTACAAATTGATGTGGCCTGTGAGAAACAAGAAGCTATCTGCTTCCAAAGACCGGTGAAACTCTTCTTCTTACAGCTTCCTCCAGTTCCTCTCCAGACAAAAGCGATGCTTCAGGCTCGAAATCCGAACTTTCTAGTTGCTGCTGAAGCTGTTGGAAACGGAAAAAAAAAAGATTCAATATATATAAGGTCAATTTCAGATCTTTTAAAAGACATGAATCTAAATCAGTTCTCACTAGATAATTTCCCATTTACCAGTAAGCAAGCCAACCAAAACCCGTTGTCTTTTTGAACAAGTGTAAGGCTGCCATGATCATTCTGTTCGTTCTAATATACATTTATCTTCATGCTATCGACAAGGAAGTGTAATGATGGTTTTTTAGTTTACCTTTTTAAGGATAGCAGATTGGTCATCGAGAGAAAATTTACGCATGTACTTGAGCATCTCCAGTTGCTGCATTACGCACATTTATATATTTAGACATTCAACTTCAGTAGTTATTTCTTTTTTATTTTGTAAAAACCAAACTGTCATTACCTGTTCTTGTAATTGTTGTTGTGTTTTCATTTTCTGTTCAAATCCATCTGGTCCAAGCTCTGCTTCTTCACACGCCATCTCCTCCCTGCTAACTGTGTATTAGGCCTCATCTATAGTAAACCCTCAAAGTCTAAGTCGCTTCAGAATATAAAAAGTGTAACAGTTGAATAACATCATAAAGTTTCTTCGGTCTTAGTATATAGAGGTAGAGGAAACAAGTTCTTGGGAGAACCAATTATCAGTATCTCTAGACTAGAAGAGAGAAGAGCGACCTTACTTAGCGAGAAACTTGTAGAAACCAATCATCAAGTCTTTATCGTTTTCATATGCAGAGTTCAGCTTCCCCAAGCACCCAATACCAAATCCCGGGTCTGCTCGATCAATATATTTCATTTTGAAACATGGAATAGGTGTAAAAGAAGAGAATCAATATAGCTGAAACAAAGTTTACCAATTCCCATCTCCAAGAATATCTCCTCTTGAATTGCAGTTGTAACCGCTACAGCTTCCTGCATTGGATCAATCATCCACACGATGTCGCAACCAATGTCAGAACATAAGTTATTTTGTTAATGTTTACAACTTGAGATAGGAGAATATAATCAAAACTTAAACAACATTAATCTACCAACATTCCTCTTACCTGCCAATTTACACTTGTCAGTTCATAAATCTCATCCAACTTGAAAACGACATTAGTTTACCAACAATACTCTTTAACTTCAAACCGAGTACTAATTAACAATTAATGCATAATCGAACAATGAAAACAATACTCACCTGTTTATCCTCCACTGCATCGGCGATTCGTTTCTTCACATCTAAGATAAATAAAAAGAATGAATCCACTAATAGATGGATTCAAAAACCTTTTGAAGGAAAAAATTACCAGATTGCGAGGTTAAGTAATCGAATCGGTCAAACAGATAAACCATCTGCTCCTTCGTCAACATCCCAGAGTTTTGCAATGTCGCCATTGCAGGAAAATAAAATAAAAAAATACTATCATCTAAGTAGGAAATGATAAAGCTCTAAAACAAAGTGGAAGTGCCACAATGTATGTGAAATGACGAAAACACCCGGTTCATTTTTCAGTTAAGATATTGTCGTTGTTATTATCATTTTTAATCAATCATATTGTAATTATTGTAATTTTTTTCCTTTACTTTCGATATGATATTGTATTTATAATTTCGTCGTTTTTGTTTTTTTTAAGTTTGGAATTGTCAAGTAGAAATAAATGAATTGTGTGAAATACAAGCCTAAATCATGGCGATTAAGCTGGGGAAAAAGTAGATAAAAGGCATTAAGCTTATAAGTATTCCATTAATTAAAAATACGATGATTACACGGAATATTACAAGGATTAAATGTAACAATACTAATTAGATTTAATCTTAAAAATCCTCGTCGAGCGAGAAAACATGATTATCAAACGCGCCGTTTCCGTTAACGCTGGACATGACGGAAGCCTTCTGGTAATCACCGACTCTCTTCTCGAAGAAATTTGTTTTCCCCTGCAGCGAGATTAACTCCATCCAATCAAACGGATTCGACACACCGTACACCTTCCCGTACCCGAGCGCGCCCAAAAGCCTATCCGCCACGAACTCAATATACTGACTCATCAAGTCGCGATTCATCCCCACCAACGCGCAAGGAAGCGCGTCGCACACAAACTCCCTCTCGATCTCGACAGCGTCGCAGACTATAGACTTCACGCGCTCCTCCGAGAGCTTCGTCCTGAGGAGCGTGTATATGAGGCAGGCGAAATCGCAGTGTAAGCCTTCGTCTCGAGAGATCAGCTCGTTGGAGAAGGTCAATCCGGGCATGAGCCCTCGTTTCTTCAGCCAGAAAATCGAGCAGAAGCTACCGGAGAAGAAGATACCTTCGACGCAGGCGAAAGCGACGATTCTCTCGGCGAAAGTCTGAGATCCGTCGATCCACGTCATGGCCCATTGGGCTTTCTTCGCGACGCAAGGGATGGTTTCGATTGCGCGGAAGAGGTGGTCCCTCTCTTTGTTGTCCTTGATGTACGTATCGAGGAGGAGGCTATACATCTCCGAGTGAATGTTCTCGATCGCGATCTGGAATCCGTAGAAAGCACGCGCCTCCGAGACTTGTACATCGGACATGAATCGGGAGGCGAGGTTCTCCAGGACGATTCCGTCTGAGGCGGCGAAGAAAGCGAGGACGTGTTTGATGAAGTGTCGCTCGCCGTCGTTGAGATTCTCCCAGTCGCGACCGTCTTGCGACAGATCGACTTCCTCCGCCGTCCAGAAAGATGCTTCGGCCTTCTTGTACATCTCCCAGATCTGCGGGTAGTGAATTGGGAACATACAGAATCTGTCTGGGGTTGGAGTCAGAAGCGGCTCTTCTGCCATGGAAGGCATCTTTTGAGGAAATTTTAATGGAAGAGAATTGATGTGGAGATTGAAGATGTGATTTGATGATTCTCTGAAGAGTTATTGGATCTAGGGCCGATTATTTATAATGGAGACCAGAGGGTTTTAAGGGTTTCAAATGTTTGAACAGGAGAGGGAAAAGATGTGGAGGGAACCGTCGAAACGTTTTGAAATTTTACTCCTTTCGAGAGGCTTGTTGGGGAAGATGAAGGGTATTATCGTGAATTCGAGCTTAAGTTCCCCCGTGAGGAATAATTAAGCGAGGGAAATAATTAAGTTGGCGCCAACATTTGATAAAATTTGCCAGCGAAGTCTAAGGACAAAAACGACATTTTGTGGATATTCTTTTATTTGTGTGGGGTTATAATATGGTCAAGTGACGCGAACGTCTGTGGTTCGCGTGTCTTGTTGTGTGGTACACGCGCTTTCGCGTGATTTACGTTTTCAAGCCCAAAATGATAAACGGGAATACAAATTCGATTGCCTATCAGAGTTAAAGCCCAATTACGAGCCCAACTGTGAGCCCAGTAGACTTCTTTTCAGTCAAACCGGAAGTTCGTTAAACCGAAACCAAACCAAATTTCCTAATGTGGCTCGGACAGTATAAATGACAGCCAAAATTTATTGTTTTTTGTAGAAACATTGACAAATTCACTTCCTCGTTTGGTCGATGTAATGATTTTTTTCCTTTTTGGTCGGATTGTCGATGTAACTAATTTGTTTCGAGTTAAATATGGTTTATGATATTAAACAAATGACATTTAATTTTAAAAAAACCTTGTAGGATAATTCAAAATTTATCCATTTATTATGGTAATCAAATATGTCATTCGTAATCATGTCTTTCAAATCCAAAAAAAAATATCTTTCGACTTTGACAACTTCAATATCGAAAACTACAGCAGAAAAAAAAATCTCCTATTTGAGTAAACAAAATTCTACTTATCAAGCAGGAGAGACAGGAGCATTAGCTTTCGCGTAACCAATCCAAGCAACAACGCCAACAGCTAAAATCACCCATCCCATCACATCATACTTCAAATCACTACTTCCCACTGCCTGTTTGGTGAAAAAATATGGTCATGAGATTCAAACGCGCATTCACCAAATACCGAACAGAAATATGATGACGAGGATGACATAGAATAATAGAGAACCTTTGAGCTCGAGGCTGCTGATGGACCAGCGCCACCCATTGGCTGTGAGCCTACGCCGTGCCTATGAATTTCTGCGTGCAGCAGTGGAGCCTGTGCTTAGCACAAAAGAAAAGAATTTTGATCAAAGAACAAAACTATGAGATCGGGTTTCAGAGGCAAAATGAAAGGTTCAGCTGCAATATGAATCGACAAATCGCATATACTTAGCACAAAAGAGAATTAGTTCGATTAAAGAACAACACTTTAAGAACGGGTTTAGAGGCAAAATGCACAATTCAGCTATATGCCTATGAATCAATCAACAAATCCAACCTCTACAGGTTAAGAGCCTCTGCTTAGCACAGAGTGAAAAATTTTGGATTAAAGAAGAAATTTTTGAGATTGGGCTTTTGGAGCCAAAAGACACAGTTCAGCTGCAAATATTCCGTTCTTGCGCAAGGATGATAACTCCATGAACCGGGCCAGAACACGAACTTAGTAGGCTCATTGTGTCTAACTGTCTATCGTTATAGGTGAAAACAAAATTTGATCTATCGAAAAAGTACCTTGGCTATCATTTCAAGTGATTTCTGGTAGATTGCATTATCCGGTTCCTGCAAAGATGAACAAATATTGAAAAACCAAAACACCAAAAAGAATCAGCGTCGACATGGATTCTAAATGGAAAAGCAAATGACCTCATCCAGAGCCAGTTGAAAGAAGTGAGCCGCCAAGTCAAAGTTGTATTTAGCTTCCGTCTCTTCCGGAGTCAAAAACGCCATTGTAGAGTAAGCATTACCGAGGCACCAAATCGCAGCATGTTTCTTTGGCTCAATCAACAAGGCCTCTTCAAGCTTACTGATGGCCTCTACACACACAAAATTAGATAACGTAACCAATCCCTAGATCAGATCCATATTTTTTCAAGTTTTAAAGCAAACTTTTAATCATATATTCACATATTGAAGAATCCTGAGATCAACCATTGGACAATTTGAGATTAAGTATTATGATTACGTCTGCTTAAACCATTAACAACCGAGCTTTCAAGCAAATTGTAGAAAATTTTGCCAACCAATATCCAAACTTTGCATATGTATATGTAGACATTTGCAAGCAAAGATACCTAAAGAGGGAATAAGATTCAAGTAAGCAACATCAACAAAATGTAACCCAATTCAAACATATTAGCAATATGTAAACATTTTAGAGCAAAGAGACCTTAATCGTTAATCCTAATTCAATCAGATTAGCACACAGAGCCAACGTTTAAAATCCTCCCAAAAAGGGAAGAAGAAAAGTAAAGCACCTTGAACAGTTGACTTTGGATCGTCGTTATGAAACTGAGCTAGCTCCAGTAGAGCTCCTCCCCATCTCGTCAGGTTCTATAAGAAAAGTTAAAAACCCATTAACCAGGAGGAGTCGATCGAGTGTCTTCGTCGTTAATTATTCCGAACAAAACGATGAGAGAAGAGAAAGCAAAACAAATCTGAAATCATGAAAGTAGAAGAGAGAGAGAGAAAAAACTAACATCGGTATCTAAAGGGTTTTTTAAGTAGGTGGCCTGGGATACATTCCGAATTTGCTCGAATAAGAGGAGCTTATCGAACTCGTTATCCCCATCCATGGCTTCTCAGAGCTTCCCCTAGAACACTTCTTCTTCCGTACGAACGAAACTTGACTCTCGTCTCTCCCTCCGTGTGTAAGAGCTTATAGCCACGGCGCGACTTGTTGTCGATCTCCTTCTAAATGGGCTTCTAATGGGGTTTTAGATTTGAAATACGAAGCCCACCGTATCAACTGCTTGCCGTTTCAACTATGTGTTATGAGACTGTTCGCTGGTTTTCAGCATATCACAGAAAGTTCCGTTATAGGAAAGCTTCTGCCATGTCAGCACTCTAACGTTGGACACGTGGACATTTTAAGTAAATTGAATGATGCAGAAAAACATTAGTAGCTAGTAGCTACACGAAATGGAACATTTGACTGATGCAGAAAAAGGAATGGTCCATTCAATTAGTTTTACAGTGTTGTAGCTGCATCTCACCTGATCAGATGGAGAACGAGACATCAAGCAGAGGAGCAGAGGAGTCCTTATTGAACGATTGTTTGAGGTTGATGATACCGAAATTTAGATTGTTCAAATCTCTTGTGTCATTTTAAACCCACTGTCACCATTGTTTTACTGAGAAATTCTGTAGGTACATTGCAAGTTTACTCGGATGGAGGAGACTCTTTACAAATGTTCAATGGATCCAACAATAACCCACGATACAAGTTTAACACCAGTTGATCATTTCAGCACAATTGATTAACGTTGTGAGGAAGTGTATATATGAGCGATTTGGGACAGCTCATCAAAACTTGATCTTGTAAGGCAACTCCCCGAATGTACAACCAATGTCTCTAGTAGTCTTATGTTTACCAGCAAAAGTTCCATGAACGAAGCCACGAGATGCGGCTTTGCAACTTTAGACGCTAACGAAGCCGGAAAGCTCACGGCTTGTGAGTCCACGTAACTATCTACACGTCTCTCTTGCAAAACAGGGAAAATGGTATAATCATGCAACAGACTAAACCCCCTTTTGCACCTTATCTACAAAGAAAGGGAAGGACATGTTTTTTGTGGATTGTTTGTACTTTGTAAATATAGGAAGGAAAAAAAAAACAAAAGAGGTTCACGGTAAAGAGATACCACTGCGCTGTTCCAGTATTCAGTTGTGTAAATTGTTATCATTTTTTCCCAACCCGAACAAAATAGTTATCAGATTTTATTCTAAATATTTTTTTATTCAATGGAATAAGAACAAAAATAGATGCGATGAATGTTAGTCCAACGACTATGTGAGCTTGCAATGTGACTAATCTCACCTGCCACATGTAAACTAACAGAGAGGAAACCATATTATATTAGTAAATACTTTAATCAAAAGAAGAAAAGAGGCTTGCATAAAGGTAGAGCATCACATGAAACAAGATTAAGATGTTCCCGTTTTGTTGATAAAAACAAAAGAAGAAAAAAGAAAGATGTTTCCGTGTTTTTAAAGCATAAACGCAAGTATAGATAGACTTCAAGCTTGAAAACTAATAGATTTTAAACCAATGGTATTATTTTTAGTGATTCGCTTACCAACTGTAATATAATGGTCTAGTGATTACTGATTAATAACGAGGTTAAGAAGATTGAATCCCATATACAGTATACTATGTTTATAGTATATTTTTAGCAAGGGTACTCTGTTTATATGATAATCTAGACATTTCATAATATTCTGGATCTCGTTTCTGAATTTTTCTAGTTATAAATGAAGCATGTTTGTGAAAAAATGATAGATGTTAGTTAATATAGTAATAATGATTATCACATGTGACCCATGGTTTTGAAAAAAAAATCCATTTATCGTGACATTCAGTATTGCAAAAATAATAAACTTTGGTTAGTAAATATTTATAGCATGTCGGCTCATTTACATTATATTAATTAAATTCCCCACCCCAAAAAATAAATAAATTATGAGTATGTTATATACTTATATTCCACGTATTATACGTATTTTCTAAGCTGGTTATTATTCGTATATGCTTCTTTAACAATTTTTATTTCGTTTTCGTCTTTTGTCACTGTCAGCTTACTCTGGAGGCACGTGCATTTCGAATTTCCGAATATAGAATTGAGTAACAACTAACGACGGATACCACTCATTTTTAAAAATAAAAAATAAACAATTACCATAAAACTAAGGTTTATTAACAGTTTCCAAAAAAATAGGAAAGTTTTGCCGAAGAAGAAAAAAGAATTTTGTTTCCACTGTTTTTTTACTCCTATCTCCCACCTAAAAAAAATAAATGCAGGAGTTCAACACATATAGAAATAGGTAAAATAGGATATTTGTTGAACTCGTGACAAAAGATACTTATAAAAAAAAAAGATAATAAACATATGAATAAATAGTACCATAGTTCCTGTTCTGTCTGTAATTTTCTAGATATTTTAAAATTTTTGTCAACTGAATCGGACGGTGGAGAAGGAGTCAGATATCGTAGAAACGACGATCCAAAAAATTCAAACTTGAGAGCTACTGAAAGGACGACGCGTGGTGTATACGGAAATGGCAAAAAATCGTAATTAGCGGAGAAAAGGAAGGGGTAATTGGGAGAGTGAGTCTGATAAATCTACAGATCCACCATTCAGGACCATTTCCTCTATCAAATTCTCTGACGTGTTTCCCTTCTTCGGTTTCTCATCCTCACGTCCGGCGATTTTCGAGGAAGACAACCCGAAAGGTCTCTCTCTCTATCTCTCCCGACTTTTATGCTCTGTAACTTTCTGTATAATCCCTAAATCTAGTTTTGCTGTTATTTCTTTTTTTCGATTTTTGATGTTTATCACTTAAGATTCTCCTCTCAAAACCTCTGAGTCTTTGTTAAACCATCCGATCAATTTCGAGCTTCGGTTTTCGCAGAATCTGAGGGGTTTTTGAAATTTGAAGGAAGTTTGCGTGTTCGTTGGTTAATTAGGGTTTTGGATTCAAGTTTAGCTTAAGAGTAGCTTCGATTTGGAATGTTTTGCCTGTGAATTTGATCGGAACAAAAACGAGAAACTTTATATGTTATCGACGCTGTTTCGAGAACAGAGTGATACTGTGAAGGAAGCTATGGAATGAGTTTAACAAAAAGCTCTCTCTGTGTTTGTGTTTGCTTTTGCTAGACTTTGAGCTATGGACAGCTTCTGGCAATTGGGTGATGAGCTGCGAGGTCAGTCAAGAGCGTCAGAGGATCACAAATGGTCTTCAGTTGCAACGAAGCTCGCTGAGCAGACTAGGATGAAAGGGGAAAGGATGAACAACCTCGATCTCTCCAAAGGCTACACTGAGTTCAGGCCAAGCGACAAGTTTAGTTTCCAGGAGAACAACCTTAACTTCAACATGTTGAACCTGGACGGAAAGTATGTGGAAGGCATGGGCAAAACTTCGATGCAGAGCAATGTTTACAACATGAATGCCGTTTTCCAGAAGAATGAGTTCAAAAGTGGAGGCAACACGAAGGTTAACAAGTACAGTGGCAATGTTGTTGCTAACAAAGAGCTGAGCAACAACAAACACAACAACAATGATAATGCAAATATGAATCTGGCTGTTGACAAGAGATTCAAAACCCTGCCTGCATCGGAGACGCTTCCAAGGAATGAAGTTCTTGGCGGCTACATCTTTGTTTGCAACAATGATACCATGCAGGAGGACTTGAAACGTCACCTATTTGGTAAATTTTTCAACATTACATATTTCTCTGCAAATTTTGCTTTCTCAGTGTATTCATTTCATGTTAAATCTTGAGTCAATTTTTCAGGTTTACCTCCGAGATACAGGGACTCCGTCCGGGCAATAACACCTGGACTGCCTTTGTTTCTTTACAATTACACCACTCACCAGCTCCATGGTATCTTTGAGGTTTGTTCTCGTGCTTCTTCTTCTTCCGATATCTCATGACATAACAATGTCATTGAAGCTAGCACTTACTGAAACGTTGATTTTCCTTTTATTCCTATGACTTGACTCCTGGTTTAGGCAACAACTTTTGGAGGTACTAATATTGATGCGACTGCTTGGGAAGACAAAAAGTGCAAAGGAGAGTCAAGATTTCCGGCGCAGGTGAAAAATATGATCACAGTAGTTGCATTCTTTAGTCTTCACTTTGATACTTTGTATTAATTCGGCTTCTTTGTCTCAAATCGTAACAGGTAAGGATCAGAGTGAGGAAAATCTGCAAAGCCTTGGAAGAGGATTCCTTCAGGCCTGTTCTTCACCACTATGATGGTCCAAAATTCCGCCTTGAGCTCTCTGTTCCCGAGGTGCGTACCCATATCCATGGGTTCAGAGTTCTGATTTAATTAAGTATAAAACTTTTCCATGTAGAGTATCAATAATATGTAGATGGAGATGGATCTGTGAACTGATAATGTGTTACCTATATGATGTTTTGTTGCAGACGTTGGATCTGTTAGATCTCTGCGAACAAGCTGGTTCTCCATAAGCCGATCAACCTTGCAATACCACGTTGCTGACGGAGGGTGGGGGCGTTTTTCTGAAATCTATCTATATATATATATATATGCATATTACCATAAGAGCGTAAGCTTTTGGGATTTAGTTAAGAGTCGAATTCAAATGTATGGTTTACTAAGAAGTGAGGAGTGTGTGCGTCTTGAAGCAAGCAAAAGGGTGAAGAGGCTCTGCCGAATAAGCGACTACTCTCAGTTCGTGTTGTGTCTAATGTGTGAGTTTGTCTGTGTTTGTGAGAGATTTGATAACTCTTTTGAAACAAAAGATTTATGTAGCAGAATATATAGAGAGAAAGTGAGACTAAGCAACAGAGCCAAACCAATGTTATGAGCTACTGTTTGTGTTTGCTTTGTGTAAGGGAAAAACAAATCATGTCCTAAATGACAAGTTTTAACTTTTTAAGCATCCGTGTCATCTTGCAATATGTGATCTAATCCGGGTTGGTTCTGCAGTGATTCTAGCAGATCTAGAAGAAAATAAAAAGTATAGTTTCTTTGAATATATATACCCAAATGTTCACAACTGGTACTGTTAAAATGTTCAGCAGAATTAGTTGCTTTCATTAACTTGTGCGGACATATATTTTGTAGAATGTTTGATCAAAAAGTCATTGTTGAGACAACATTTTCATCAGGATGGCATCGTTTCATTTGGTACAGGAAAGAGTTGAAAAATAGGAAAATCTAATTCTACAACAGCAAAGATGATACATTGGTAAAATCTACGGTTTCTCTATGGTTGGTGTTGGCTGCAATTAGAAACCAACACACCACAGAGACAAAATGATCAAGGAGCAGCTGAGCCAATGAAGTTTTGGATTCTGTTCAACAGCTCTTCCTTTACAGCATCTGGCACTGAAGCTGCACATACACGAAGAAGATCCATTGAAACAAACAAACCCGAGGCTTATAATAACAAGTTAACGGATATAGAAACTAATTTCACAAAAGGGTTTGTTTATCCTTTATTACCTCTGCCTTTTGGAGTGATCACTCTTATAAGTTCATCGACTGTAACATCTTTTCTCCCTTTCTTCTTTACATGCTCTCTGCAGTCGAAAAATAGAGCTTCAAATGTAGCTAAAAACCATACACATTTTCCAGACCATAGATAGTTCACTTGTTCAGAATAAATGAAATACTGTTTTCTTTACTTTTCACCAACAACAACAATGAAAAGCAATATCCATTAGCAAGGTTTCAGGTTTTTCTTATAATCCATCTATGCATCTTCCTTGAAAAGCATGCTAAACTTTTAAAAAAGCAAGACCCTAATTAGTTCACCAGCAACATCTACCAACTTAAAGATTGATCTGAATCAAAGTTATCTTTCAAACTGATGCGTAATAATATGTCAACAGTGACGATACAGCACCTGCAAGCAGTTCTCATCTCATCTTTCCAACCAGACTCCACCAATCTATCTCTCACTAGCTCCATCAGATTCTCTTTCTCTCCGCTCTCCACCAACTACACAATTGATTCTCTTAAACCTCTTTTCATCAATATAGTGATTAAACCCAACTTAAAAGTTTCTCATAAAAACTCAGGGGAACCTTGATGTTGATGATTTCTCGAAGCGTGAGCTCGTTCTTCTCAAAATCTTCTGTCACGTCCTCATCAGGTGTCGGAGGTCGATTCGCCGACTGTTTCCTGATCAGAAAAAGTAAACACAATCACCACAAACAAACCAGAACAAAAAAATAGAGGAGAAAATCGAGAGAAGTACATTGAAGATTCAGATAGGGTGATTAACGATTCGAGATAAGCGAATATGAGTTCTTGTATACGTACATGTGTTTGAATCGATCGATTAATCAAAGAAATAGGATCAATTATGATGGAGGAATTTTCCAGAATCTCACAGCAATTCCCAGAAGAACAACAAAAAGACCACACTACGTGCCAGTGGTTACAAACTACGCGCTGTTTATAAAATGGGCCTTTATTAGACAGTTCTTATATTCTAAGCCCATTAACGAAGGCCCAGGAATTAAAGCAGTCATATTAAACGACGACGTGTAGGAAAGGAAGGAGGCAGAGGAAAGCTAACGGGAAAACGAAGGCGCGTCAAATGCTAACCATTGAAATACGGTTGTGGACGGCAAACAGTATTCGTCTCCGAAACGGAACCGCAGAGACCAAAGTATATTTTCATCCTCTCTTCCTCTTCGGAAAAGCAAAGCGGCGTACAATAGAAAGGCCAACTGCTAACCTACGCACCTCCGTCGCTTCTTTCACTCTCATGGCTGTCTCAGTTTCAGCTCCGGTCATTTCCCTCTGTTTCCATCAGAGCGGCGAGTTTTCTCGTAGTTTAGCATACAGAACACCGAAGGGATTAAGTTGTGGTCGTCGTTCACTGAGCTCCATCGGTTTCGGTGCGGAGAAGGTACGGAAATTGAGGGTTAGGGTTCCGGTTTGCAGAGCCGTGCCTCCTCTCTTGTTCAAAGATCTCGATGCCGATGATTTTCGACATCCTTTGGATAAGCAGGTTGGTTACTTGTACTTCGCGTAGCAGCTGGATGATCGTAATTTGATAGAATTCAAATTGTGATGCCTGTTTTATTCTGAGTATTTGATAAGCTGCTTGATCCGATGTTTGAATGTAATGTCCTTTTGCTGCAGAACACATTGTTAGTGAGAGCCATTCCAGGGTTGAACGAATTCGGGAAAGCTCTATTAGGTGAATTTTTCAGAAGCCTAGCTCGAAAGGCTTTGATTGGGATTATATGATTTATCGATTCTGGGAATGTTGTAGGGTCAATGACGGAACAGATCATGCTTCTTGAGAACATTGGGACTTCGGTTCTTGTCTCCAAGAATCAGGTTAGCTGTGGGATTAATGTCTTGTGGGCAAATTTTAAACTTTGTCTAGCAACAACGAGATGTGATGTTTGTTGTATTTTCTTTCTCAGCTTTCTGATCTTCACGGTTTGTTGGTCGAGGCTGCTGAGATTTTGAACATAGAGGCTCCTGACCTCTATGTTCGACAGAGTCCTGTTCCAAACGCGTATACACTGGCAATAAGCGGTAAGAAGCCGTTTATTGTCGTCCATACCAGCTTGATCGAGCTTCTGACTCGCGAAGAGCTACAGGTTCATACTCTTTTCTGCATTACAAGTTCTGTGGTTTTTTTTATTCGGAACCACACTCTTGGACCTAACCATAATACTAATGTTGGATAATCAGGACTCTAGTGTCTTGCATATCAGCTAATTGTACCAAAATCTGACAGATTTACCTCCAATCTAGGCTGTTTTGGCTCATGAGCTAGGCCATCTGAAGTGTGATCACGGCGTGTGGCTCACATTTGCAAATATTCTTACCCTTGGGGCTTATACAGTTCCTGGTAGGTGTTTCACTCTTCTCCAGTTGCGTATTGCTTGTATTTTCTCTTCTGCGTCGGTCTGAAAAAATGATAGAAGGAACTATTCTATTTCAGTTTGCAGTGCTAAGTTGAACTCTGTTGTTTGTAGCTATTGGGCAAATGATAGCTCGAACTTTGGAAGAACAGTTACTCCGTTGGCTTCGATCAGCAGAGCTGACTTGTGATCGTGCAGCACTTCTCGTCGCCCAAGATCCAAAGGTACCAATTCTAAAACCCCATCGAAGAAACTAGAAAGAAGGATGCTCAAGTAAGACATGAGATACTTAGTGATGTTTCTCTATTGTTATTATACTCTCTCGTGGCGCTTCCAAGAGGTTGTTGTATCCGTTCTGATGAAATTAGCTGGAGGATGCCCATCAATCTCTGATCAGCTAAACGTTGATGCGTTTCTAGAACAAGCACGTTCATATGACAAAGCTTCTTCAAGCCCCTTGGGGTGGTACATAAGGTTAGAGACTTAAAATATACAAATGTGTCTGTGAAATTTTGATTAGTCTTTCTTCTGATGCGCTTCTTGTTTGTTTACATACTTGATTTGTTTACAGAAATGCTCAGACTAGTCAACTGTCGCATCCATTACCGGTTCTTCGTGCACGTGAGATCGATGAGTGGTCCAGAAGTCTCGAGTACAGAAGTCTCCTGAAACGGGCAAATCGAATAAGCACAGTGCAGAATGTTTAGAGGTGGTGTAGAATATACGGAAAAGGAAACAAAACGACGCAAACATGTATAGGTAAAGTTTCATACGAAAACATATTTCTGTATGAATTTGATTTGAATTTTTTTATGGCTCGTTCAAGGTTTCTCGCTAATTCTTGGACAGGCAATACGAAAGGAGCAAAGAAGATAAAAACAAAAAAAAAGAGACTGGATTCTTAAGTCTAAACAGGTATGTAAAAGTCTTGGATTTGTAGGTCTTGTATTTGTATAGTTGTGTTGTTGTATATCTTATAACTGTGATAGATAACGCAAATGTATATTTCAGAAAACAAAAGGGCCTTAGCTCAAAGATAATATATGACAAGATTGTATAACTCACCAAATCGTAGTCTTAAAGGCTTAAACTACCAAACTGATTGTTCCAATTGTCGTAGATTCCGAGTTCGTTCTGAGAAACCGAAGGCCTTACTTCTTGTAATGCGTCTTTAAAGTCCTGCATCATGACCAAATTTATGAAACAGCAACAGAAACATAAATTTCTTTCACCTGCATGTGTATTCCCAGAGTTTTAACATAACATCAATGTAAATTAACCCCCAAAAAATGATATTATATCACAATCTGCGTTTTCTGTTTACCTGAAGAGTCACAAGGCGCATGTCATCTTTTGTCAGGTTTGTTATTTCTATGCCTCGTTTTAGAGCTTCCCTTAATGGACCCATAGTTGCATCTTTCACCAGGTTCTTCATGTCTGATCCCGAGTACCCTGCGGTGAAATAGTTTCAAAAAAAGCTAGCTTGGTTATGCTGAAAAATGTGCATTTTGCCTTTTTGGGGTTGTGATTTTAGGACTTTTAAGATCACAACTCCACAAATTGCCAACAATATTACTGTGTTTCTGAATTCTTATGATAGTTTTACCTTCAGTTAGCTTGCATATGATGTTCATATCATCTTCCGACAATGTAAACAACCCATCTTTCTGTAGGAGATTCTGTATAATCCATGCTCTTGCTTCTTCAAAATCAAATACAAATCCATGTAAGGGCAGTTTTTTTCCAAACAAAACCAGAGAATGACAAGAAAAAGTGTGTTTAGCATTCTTCACCAGATGAAGGAAGAGGAATGTAGAGTCTCTTGGTAAGCCGTCTTCTTGCTGCTTCATCGAGCTCTTGAGGTCTATTTGTCGCTCCTGACCAAGCATTAACAATTAACATAAAGTAATCTCGCAAAACCCACAAAAGTCAAATCTGCCTGCCCCAATTCTTACCTATTAGGAGAATTTGCTCACTGCCACTGTCGAAACCTTCCATTTCAATCAGGAATTGCGTCTTCAGTCTTCTACTCGATTCATGTTCACCATCTGACTTGCGCTGTGGCAAAAGGTGAAATTTTGTTTCTTTTAGCAAAAATGTTACATCAGGGAAACCAAAATGTGAAAACATGCCACAAAGTTGTCTTTGATATACTACTCTTTGTTTTATCTTCCAGGACATTTTATAGATTGATAAAATTGGGTTCTTATCAACATTTAAAGTTTCAAGACATCACAACAAACCTGAGATAGTAGAGAATCTATTTCATCTACAAATATCACTGCAGGCTGGCGGCAACTTGCGACGCCAAAAAGGGCCCTCACTAGCTTTTCACCTTCGCCTATCTGCATTTACACTCGTTTGAATGGTAAATCTGCAGCGGAACAAAATCACTGACCAGAATTTCACGAATATCCGTGAGGACGGACGTAAACATGTGGGACTAACCCATTTGCTTGTCAATGAACTGGCGGAAATATAGAAAAAAGTTGCTTTTGCTTCTCCAGCTATAGCTTTTCCGATCATCGTTTTACCAGTTCCCTGGAATGAAGTAGATACAGAAGTAAGAAGCATAGACAGTGACATATCATCTTTATCGTCCAAAAGGATAAGGGTACCTACTGGTGGACCAAAGAGAAGAAGTCCTTTCCCAGGCGAACGACAACCCTTAAATATGTCAGGACGTAACAATGGCCAAATGACCATCTCAGTTACGCACTTTTTCGCATGCTCCAGACCAGCTGCACAGTTATAACTGATGATGAGAAACTCCAGATGCAAGCGGGATAATAATATGCACTGCAGCGAAACATGTTTTTATCATCTTGTACCAATATCATCCCAGCGGACATTGGGGTCTCGGTCCATAATCTCGTTGCTGACATGCTCTATAAGACGAGGTTCCAAGTTTCTCAACTTCTCGGGAAGCTCACCATCAGGACCACAGAGCATCTCCAAACTAGATGGTGATAGGCATATTACAAGGATGGGGACAGGAATTTCTTATCCACAAAATCTGAATTGATAAGTGTGTATATGCAACTAACACCATGAACAAGAGACCAGGGATAGTTTCAGCATATGTAATTAATCTTCTAGTCCTATTAGCATACAGATACTGTTGTTGAATTACTTTCAATGTGAAATAAGTACAGAAACAATGTTTTTAAGACAGAAACTTAGTTAGAGAAGGGTAGAGACAGGCATAGCCTACTTAGTCAAAACAAGAGCTAGGGTCATGAAAAACAGAGAGAATAAGGTTATTAGATTTTCGAAGCTGAGGAAATCAGAATGTCGCATGTACTTTCCATTTCGTCAAAGATCTTGAATCATAAATTTAAGAAGTTACTAAACTTACCATGTTCTGGTTGAGTCATCGAGTGTATCATCAGTCTTTCCACCAATACGAGACGTCGTGTTTCCAACATTATTTCCATTAGATTTAACTGGAGGAACAAAACTGCCGCGGTTGCCACGTCTTAGATAGCCACCCGGTCTTGCACCGTATCCCCTAGCTAAAGCATTTTTTTCACCCTGAGGAGAAAGAGATGAATTTGGCGACCCGGCTGATCCTCGTTTCTGTCTCACGTCCATTTCCTAAAGCATATGCAAATGGTAACAAAGCATAGTTCAAAAGATTATGCTTTGCGAAGTTGCGATAGTGGCTCACAAAATTAGACTAAAAACCATACATACTTATAAAGCAAGGGAGACATTAATCAACATATGCAGAAGGTAACAAAGCATAGTTTAAAAGATTAGACTCCGCAAACTTGAGATGCTGATTCACAGAAAACCGATTCAAAATCTTTAAAGCATCTGATCATAGAGCTAAGTCTTAAAACGGTAGACTCTAAGAGAAGAATAGCCAAAGATCCTTGTACCAGTTTTGTTTTGGCGGATACAAATCCATTTGCAGCACCATTTTCCTTCATTTCCCCATGATTTGGGAGGCTGTTGATTTCTGCATGAGCTCGCTTTGTTCCAAAACCAACTCCATGGCTTCTCTCGACAATGACACATTCATCAGTGGCAATGTCTTGATTGTTCACGAAAGTCCTGCGCTGATTATCTGGTTTAGCCATGTTGTTTCCATACAATGATGTTAGTCTGGCTTGCATCAGTGGCTTTGATGCTTTGGGAATAAGATTACGCGTATCCAGTCGCTCTTCCTGAAACAAGAACACATAGTTTCGTTATCTATGTTGGAGCAAAAAATAGAAAAAAAATCTCAGTTTGATGCACAAATAATAAAGAGTAGGTGATCGCCATAAAAGGTCCTACCATTGCTTATAGAAAGCATAGGGGAAAGAGGAAGCAAGGGCAGGTAACATGGCTGCATTTTCAAACTCATCACTAATAGCAAGATCATACAAGAAACGAAGTTGTTCACAAGAGAATTACCATCTCTTTAACACCCTTTCCGTTAGACTGACTCTGATGAAAATGAAAGTGTTTCGACTGCTTGATCTTCTCCACATCAAATTCCCCTTTGTTGCCAAAAATAGGGCCTGGAGCTGTTTTTGCAAGTTCAAACGCTTGCCTGGATACATCAAGAAACAAACCAGAAAAGGGTACTCAATAAAATTCGAGTGTAGCCAATATTGACAACAACTGAACTTGGAACTGGTGAACGAAGTCCAAAGATTGGGGAAGAGTAGCATTCACTTGATACATTTCAGGTTCAATGCTACCCAGGTTTTTCCATATCGTTCACAGTTCAGATTCACATGTGGAAAAATCAAATAAAACACGAAATCCTCTTAGATTTACAGATAAAGAACAAAGAGCCTTTCAATACCCAACAATTCAAACCACACTCGCAAGACTCGACTAAGCTGAGCAAGTAAAATTCATACAAACATACTTCGAATTAAAACATGCTAGAACGGGGAAACGCTCATGTACCGGTCCGAATCCGAGACGAGGCCTTCCAAAGCTGAATCGAGCATAGAGGCAACTTCTCGGCGGATGGGACCGATGAAAGCACGATCGGCGTCGGTGACAGAACGAGAATCGAGGAAACCTAGAAGACGAAGCCCAAGGATCTGGGCGGAGGAGAAATCAGATTTCTCCAGGAATTGGTCGGCACCGAAGAGCAACGATTGGAGGCGCTTCAAGTTCTCGTCTACTTCCTTCCTCCAGCACTCTGTCTCTTCTTCCACTTTCACAGTCAGAAGCGGTGGTGGCTTCAGCATCGGAGAAGAAAACGGCGACGAACGCTTTCCCGCCATTGTTACCCTCTCTTTTCTTTCTTTCTTTTTCGTCCCCAAAATGGCGAAAAACCCCAGAAAGGAAATTCAAACCCGCGCTTTGAATCAGAACCACCGACCTTTACTCACTCACTTGCTTGACGCTTAAACGTCCCGCGGTGTAATATCGTACATAGGAAACGGCGCGTAGTTTCCTTCGAACATCTAAATGGGCCATGAGAAGTTTTCACTGAGGCCTGGTTCGTCTAAATGGGCCATAATAAGAACTTTCCACTAAGGCGAATTTTTTTGCTATTTTTCACCCAAACGTTTGTTATTTTTTTCACACAATCAGTTAAATCACACTCACACAAAACGTAGAAACACCGGCGTTTACCAAACACACACAAGACGCAAAGCGCCGAACAAGAAAGACAATCCACAACAGCGATTCAAGTTTCAGCGTCTGGGGACGCTACAACTTATTTTATTAAAAACACACACAAAAATCAAAAGTTACCCCAGTTTTGATTTGCTATAGAGAAAAGACCCTTAAGCAATCATCACACCACAATTTAAGATATAATGGTTGAGCTGAGCGCCACAGCAGCGATTAGACTCTTCCCAAAGCAGCTTGTCCTCAGGACTAGCGGACGGGCGACACGTGTAAACGGACATCGTCTCTGTCCGAGACGGTCCCGCCGATGCTCCAATCACAAGCAGCTTGTCCCCGAGCGACTTAAACGCAACGCCCCATCCTCCGTTAGACTTAGCCCTCACAGGCACATCTCCAAGCTTTTTCCAAGCGTTTGCGTTTGTATCGTAAACGCGGAGCTCGTTCGCCGATGTTTCCAGAGAGTAAAGATTCTCATTCACCACGGCGATGAGCGGTGGAGACTGAACAGAAGAGAAAGACATGTCCTTGAGGATGTCCGGTATTAGTTCCCAAGTGTCTGTTCCTTCATCGTAACGTTCTCCGCAAGTTAGGTGTTGGTTTTTCTCATCCCGCCCACCAAGGACGTAAAACTTGCCACGCAAGTAACAACCCGAGCAGAATCTCCGCCGCTTGTGCATTCCGTGGAGATGCGTCCATGCTTTTGTCCTCGAATCGTACTTCTCGGCCTTGTTCACGACTTCCTTAGACCCGTCTTCATCGAGTCTCAACCCGCCAGCTACAAAGACAACAGTCCCACAAGTAGCGGAAGCGAACAGGATTCGCGGTGTGATCATTGCAGGACCCTTGAACCATTTGCTCGTCTCCAGCTCGTACCGCCACAGAGCAATACTCTCCTGCTCTTTCCCAGTGACGATCAAGTGCGTTCCAGCGCAAAGCGATTCTTTATCTCCATGGAAGAAGCAACCGTCGGAAGGAAGTTCCGGAACCTTCTGGTAATTCTCAAAGTCCTTATCGAACATGGTCCAGCGCGTGTCCCCGTGAGACAGCATAAGGACAGACGGTTCAACCACACCACGTTCTCGCCTCACCTTGAATATCGTACCGTCCTTTAGCAAACGCGAAAAAGACTTACTTAGAAGCCTAAGTTTCCAGTACTCAAAACGCGGGAGGCGTGCGAGTATCTCGACCTCTAGCTCGTAAGCAAGCTGAGGAACGTTTTGCGAATAATCTGCATCCTGAGGTTTCAAACCTACCACCTCTCCTGTTTCTTCTTCATCCCAATCCAAACAAGGATCTGCGTTTAGATCCGGAATCTTGTAGCCACGAATCCGAACTTTCCTCGGCCTAGACCTGCTCGAGCTTGCTCGAATTCGACCGGTGTAGTCTTCTCCTAACGTCAACATGTCTTGGTACAAATCCCGCCCTCTGATAACTAAGCCTTTGACATTCCCTCTCTGTAAATTTCCAGCCAAAAAAACTGAATCAAACAGTGAAAACCTAATAGAAACAATCAGATAGAGAATCAATTACAAAAGTAGTTCGGAAATTTCAAACTTTTAGTTTAAAAACAACAAAGATTCATCAGACTTTAATAGTTGGAACAGCAAAAAAAAAAAAAAAAAAAAAAAAAAAACAGAAAAACGATTTAATTAATATTGGACTAATCAGATCTAGCAAATTTAATTTGTAAGTAATTGAGACAGCTACTGGTTATATATGAACTTATGATTTATGAACAGTTTGACTTATCCTGATAATTAGAAAGAAAAAAAAAAGACAATTTATCTTACCTAGTTCGAGTTCTAACAAGAAACTAAAACAGATCAAGACAGTGAACTGGAGTTTGATATTGGTCAACGTTTTACAAGAGAAAACAAATAGAGATTTTGGCTAAAATCACTGAAGATAAAAGAGTGGGGGTGTGTATATCTGTATGTACATCCCTATACAATAATACCTGAAGAAAATTTGGTCAAAGGTCAAAGAAAGAGAAATCAAGAAACTTACAGGGGAAGACAAACCCTAGAAGATATGATTTTAAAGCTCTCTTCTCTCTTCTCTCTTCTTCTCCTTCTTCTTCACCTTATTCATCTGTAAATAAGAAATCATAAGCGAAAAAATACAAAAAGAGATGACGAGGGATTAAATATAAAATACCAAAAGAAGAGAAATTTATGAAATAAATAAGGTATAGTAATCAGAACCTTTTTCGAAGAGAAAGGTACCCACCCTCACTTGCAGGGGAAATTCAAGCTTAATTTAGAATTCGCCAGAAGAAAAACTTAACTTTTTTTTTATATATTGGAACAATAAAGGCAGTGATATATTGTTTCTTTTCTCCAGTGAGCGAGCAACGACAAAACCATATTCGATTCATCTTCAAGAAATCGCCGGTAAAAACTCGAAAAAGGCAAAAAGCTAGTATATGTTTATTGATATTATTATAAAATGAAAAAATTATATATCGTGAAGTGTGTGTGACTGTGTGCGAGAGAGTGAGAATATGCGTAGAGGAAAAGGAAAGAAAATGAATTTTCAAATCCAAGAAGAAGATAAGACAAAAAGATATAAAGTTCATCTTCATATTAAAGCTTTTTAAATTCAGAAAATGGCGAAAACAAAGGCTTTAATATCGTGAAAACATATTAAATTACTCGGCATATCTAATGGAATATTCTACACTAATAGCATACTTGCCTCCGTTGTAATCAATCTATTCTATAACATTAATATTATAGTTAATTTATATTGTGAGAATTGATTTACTCGCATGATCAGTATTATCTAGAAAATACTAAATAGCATCCATTTTGTGTTTTCAAAAATAAAATCATTAATCATCTGATTTGATAAAAAGTTTTCTAATCCATCAATGATCCACAAAATATCAATAGATGTACGTCTATGTCGGATAAGATTTTAATTTATGTGTTTAAAGTATTTTTTTTAACACTTACTAGTTATTGTTCATGGAAGAAAACGAGTTTACAAAAGAAAGTGTGGACATTAGCTCAATAATTTTAACTTATACCACCATGATCACTTATTATCTTTGGGCTCAAGCAAAGCGATGTGTAGTGTGTCACTTGTACAAAAATTAAGTCAGTATGACATTTTTTTGGCAATTACTTTTAACATGAAATAACCTTACCTAATAAATATATTAATCCAGGTGTCACGTCTTATGTGTTGGCTCTCCACTATTTTTAAGTGGAGAGGGAATTTCTTAATCTGTTTGAAGCTCCAATTAAGTTACTATTTTATATACAACACGGTAACGAAAAATATCAATCATAATTCTTTCCTTCTACCTTTCGCTATGTTTCTTATTGGTTCAATGACTTCAATAAAACCGAAACTGAAGTCCTAAACTATATCTCACAAAATATATTCAAGAACCCAGCTCCCGAATTATGAATTGCCTACATTATGCATGCTACCAAATTCAGCATAACTGAGATTCTCATACGACTAACAAATCGAACCGTTTAGAAGATATGAGAATTCGACCCAAATAATTTTCATCCCAAATTGTCATATATATATCGGAGTAATAAGATTAGGATTTCAAACATCGGTCTAGTCAGATCCACAAATATCGACATAGCCAGCAATGCCGACCAAAAAATACATGAAACATACAAAGCCATGTAACCCGTAAATCAACTTTTACGAGACGGTACAAAGTAATGGAATGAAAATACGGATCTCACACGGGAGATATAACTGAGCCGACTGATATTCCTAGGATTTGCCTATCTACAAGTAGCTAGAGTATACAAATTGAAGACAGAGTGTAGTAGTAAAATATACAAGTGCTGATAGAATAGCATAAGCAATATACGATTTAAATCTTAAATTAAGGGTTATGTGATTGAGCCGTTCGAATACTTTTCAGAATTTAGTGAACACACCACACAAAGTTTATGGATTGGTTGGTGAATGTTAGCCGCAGAAAATAAGTATGGCAGTAGAGTGTAACACTCGCACTGATGCATTTATTATATCTGAACTAGTTTTTGTTTAAATACTAATTGGATTGGTCATACATCAATACAACTATCTATATTTTCTAAGAAAACCTAATATTTTAGGTTTGAACGATATAGAATTGTGGTCCTATATATAATTAGAGAACTGTCATTAACGGACATATGTACTATATGTAATATTTGACATAAACATGATTTTCTGAATCAATGTACATACAAAATTTAATACGAAAAAAATGATGACAATAAGAAGTCGCCATCATCATATAACTAATTCTGAAAGTTTGTCCACTAGAGAAATTAAAAGTTAAAAGGGTATCACCAAACCCAAATGCCACCAGTCGTACTCGGTGCAGGTGTGGCAACAAATATTGTGTTGATTCTAATAACATTTGATGTTTTTTTTTCAAGAAATATAACATTTGATGTTGGTATGAGATATTAGTGGGAACTTTGTCTAATATTTAAGGTTCATCAAGCATGTCTTTTAAGAGAAAAACTAAGAATAGCTCCATCAAGAAAGTGAATTACTAAGTCCTAATTAACATTAAATGAATCAAAGATCAATTTTTTTAAAAAAAATTTCCAACTTATTTAAACAGGCGTTATATTAAACGGGACGATTTATTAATATCGAATCGGAACACATGGACCGAATAACCGAGTGCTATGAATTTGGGGATCACTGTTTTCATATTTTGCCATACGACTCGTCATCTACATCATGTTTTAGAGCTTTTCTAGGTGTCGCAACGTATAACATCGGCAAAAAGGCAATGATTGATCGGGCCTTGGAGTGCGCGCAATGGAGAGAGAGCGGTGTTGACGGGTTCATTTAGGGTTTACTGTTTATGCAGACATGCATATGCATGTAACTGGCGAAGCTATGTTGAAATTGCGAGGGGTTCGTGCCCACCATGAATTAATTCTTAAATTAATGTTGTTTCGTTCAGATTTTTAATAATGCCCCTACTGAGGATTTGATTTTATAAAAGTACACAATAATGTTTTGTAATTCTACCTCGGATAAAAATTATCTCTAGATCCTCCGTAATCATGTATGTAGAGGTTAACAAACTAGTTTTGTAGTATTTTTAAGTTTCATAAAGTTTGATGTTAATTGCATAGGAAATATAATAATTTTCTACTCAAGAGCACTGGTATTATTATTAAGCAATGAAAGAAGTATATTCAGTTCATATTAATTAATCGGGTTTTAGGTTAATTTGATAAATACACTTACTGCATGCATATATGTATTTTAGTCTCGACATTTAAAAAATAATGGGGTTGACGCTTTTAGACTTTGGTTTCGTTATAAAATCATACGTTTGTCTAAAATGAACAACTCTCTTTGTCATCTTTGTTGCAAAAAAAAAAAAAAAAATTAGTAACACAAAAAAACTAGGAAGAAACTCTCAAATCCTCCCCTGTCCCGCAACAATATTAGTCCGCCTCACATGTCTTCGTTTGTGAACGTACAATATCCAGATGTGAAACAAAACAAAAATCGACAAAAAAACATCAAGAGATCTAAGTAACAACAGATTGCTTCACTGGATCAAAAACAGA
The DNA here is from genome assembly GCA_900406415.1 of Isatis lusitanica. Taxonomy (NCBI): domain Eukaryota; kingdom Viridiplantae; phylum Streptophyta; class Magnoliopsida; order Brassicales; family Brassicaceae; genus Isatis; species Isatis lusitanica. The sequence goes on from OVBB01000042.1 coordinate 86,973, forward strand.
AGTAAACGTGTGTTCAAACTTTTAAATAAAACTTACCGGAGTTAATTTCTAGCACTTTGAATAATTAAAGAATTAAGCGAGTTTAAAAATTGAAGGGGCCGGGGTTCGATTTGGACACTCAAAACATGGGACTTTTATATGTGGTCATTTTGCCAATAAAGTCTTTAGAAAGTATATCGATTTACGAATTTCCACATTTATATCATAGAGTAGCTGAGAAGAAAATATATAATTTTGAGTAAGACATGGGAGATCGACAACTGCCCGATCGGCCAATCTTAAGGTGCTTTGGTTGCATCAAATCTTACTTTTTTTAATCATGTACACTTATTATATCAAGCAACCAAAAGTACCTTTATTTCACCTTATAATATAATGTATTTCGAATGAATACAACTCCTTTTGATTTAATAAAGAGGAAGTTCACGTAGACACTAGACAGTCACCACCATTATCGCTTCCCATGGGAAATATTTTATTTAAGATATCGCAGACATTGATATATAATTAAAAAATCAAACCTCTAGATAAACAAGTAATCAACTGAGTGAAAAGAAAACGAAAAATAAAAAACAAGTAATCAAAGTGAAAAAGGATAAAAACGAATGGTGGGCCTTGAGAAATGATCTAGCCCAGAACCGAAAGAGCCCAATTATTGCACCCGGTTTTAAATACCCAAACCCGTAAAGCGAAACCGGGTTTTTATATCGTAACCCGTAATTGATCTACTGACCTAGAAATTAGGGGGGAATTGATTTGATTCTTATCCACAATTCAATCTCTTCCTCCTTCTTCTTCCTCATCGCAGAGGCGTTAATGGCGGCTTCGTTCTCACTCACGAGCTTCATCTCCTTCATCTCTCCATTCAAATCTCAGACGAAAGCTACTCCTCCTCCCAATCTTACTCTCCCTACTCCAACAGTCTCCCACAGGCGGAGGAATGATCTCGCTATCGAATCCATGGCGGTCGAGGAGCCTCCTTCCACCGCTTCGCTATCCTCTGAGCTAGCTTCCGTGATATGCCCGTCGCTTGCTTACTCGAACACGCTCTTCTTCAGCTCCGGGTACAACGTGCAGGTGTTTGTCGAAGATAACGAGTCCGAGGAAAGGCTCGTGAATCGGTTCAGAAGGGAAGTGATGAGAACAGGAGTTATCCAGGAATGCAAGCGAAGGAGATACTTCGAGAACAAACAAGACGAGAAGAAGCGGAGGACTCGCGATGCCGCTAAGCGTAATAAGAAAAGGTTTCATTTTTTTTGTTTTTCTCGTTTGATCTGTCACAAGTGATTGATTCGTTATTGCTGAGAACAGATTGTGTGTTGATGATTAGCTTCCATTGATAGTTTCTAATAGCATGTGAAGATTACATATACACTGTCTTTTAAAATGCTTTCAGTGTTTTTTAGCTTTCAAGAATTGAGATAAACAGAGATAGTTTCGAAATAGTATTGTGGTTCGTCAACATTTTTGGTGGTTGTTTTGTTTCAGGCGTCCTCAAGCAAGGTTCACTCAAGAAACCAGAGAAGAAGCAGCAGCTGCGACCAAGAGTAAGAAAAAGGATGAAGAAGAAGACAACTGGGAGATGCCTGATGGAGATGTACCTTCTTGAACACGGTTTCAGTAAATAGATCTCCAATCCTTTTTTTCCGGAAACTTATCACTTTTTATTACTCGGTAACTTGTAAGTTCGAATGCGTGTTCTGCATATAACTTGCCTCTGGTAATGAGTTCTTTATCAATGTTAAGACATCTATATCTGTCTTCCTATCTTTTGATATAATGACTAGAATTCCAATTCCTTTTATTCGGAGTTCTCTCTGATGGTGATGAATCACTGGATGCAGATTGTTTATCTCGTTCACTGATGCATCCTTAGCTCTAGGTGATGCGTTTCAGGTGTAGGGTACTTGCATTTTTAACCCCTTCGATTACATACTTTTTGCACTTTAATAATGCTGCAGATACATATTGGTTTCATGATGCAGTGTACAATATGTTTTTCTGTGTTTATGATCTGAAAGCTTCTCTGCAGCTGCATGTTGTTGGTTTCCGGGATTTTTTCATCTCATAGAACCATTTCAGAGAGATTAAGAATCATCTCACAGGCCAAGTGATAAACTTTTCATCTCATAGAACCATTTCAGAGAGATTCAGAATCATCTCACAGCCCAAGTGATAAAATTTTCATGGGCTGTAGTAAAAGCCCATGACTATCTGGCCCGCGACTCCTCTCTCAATGCCTCAATGGGCTCTCAGATTTAGTGTACGCTATACTTAGGTCAACTTCATGTCAACTCGCAGTGATAATGTTTGCTAATCAAACCTTCAAAATCCTTTTCTAAGGTATCGACCTAATTTTCTTTAATATAATATCTAATCATAGTATATCATAACAGATAGTTTTCCCTTAAAAAACACTATTTGTTTCTTGGACGAAAGCTTTCAGTTGTAAACAGTTAAATTAAATGAAATCATAAAACGTAAAGTATAGTAATATTCACTACAAATGATCAGTTTCCGACAATAAAACATAAGTTATGGATTTTAAGACCTAAAGAATATTTAATTATTCGTTGTCAATCACAAAGGAACGTATGACAACTAACACAACAAGAAAAAATCTGAAAGTTTGGAAGTTGGGTTGGAACTTCAAGTTTCAATACCCGAGATCCGAGAGGTTAGGTTTAAGGTACATTTGATTAAATCTTAACAATAGATCATAAGATTCTCCATGTTTTCCACTTTTTATCGACGAATCAAAAATGAAGGGACGTAAAGTAACGAATACGTGTTCTTTCACTTAATATTAAATTTCTATAAAAAAATTCAACTTGTAGAGAAAGTAAGTGACTGATAGGAATCTATTGCCAGTGGGTGGAATTAACCAATCACTAGTGAATAAAAGGTAATATTTTAATCGATGCATTATGATGTTTCACTTATTAATCTTTTGATTTGGTAAGAAGCAACCAATTAGATAAGAATTCACGCGTCAGCAACCTTTAAAATACATTCGTCATCACGATTGTTTTTAAGGGAAATTACTCAGATTATGGCTCCGAATGGTAACCGGTGAACCGCACCGCACCGCACTTAACAGTACCGAAAATCTCTACATATACCATGTATCTATACATTTTTATAACTGAAAAAACCGCACCGCACTAAAACCGCTGGTTCCGCACCACTCGAAATCCGTTCACCATTCGGAGCCTATAATCATAATTTTACATAGGCAACAGACGCAAATCCATCTGTTTCAAAATGTATAAAGTGATGTATGATGTTTTGCTTAAGAATATATATAAGAGTTACGAAAGATATTTTATTTTTAACTATTTGTTAAAAATATATATATTTAAATCAATTCAACTAATTATAAACAAAACTGCAAAATAATATTCGTTACACACTTTTTAATAAAATTGAAATCAACCAAAATATTACATATCACAAAATACAAAATATTTTCTATATCTCATACATTTTGAAATGGAGGAAGTATTTTTTTGGGAACATGTATAACGCCCCAACCGCCCCTACCAATGAGCCCACATGTCCTCTCATTAGGTCCATTGGGCCTCTCACTAGGCCCACATGTCCTCTCATAGGCCCATTGGGTCCACTCCTGTCCGACGGTCAGTGCGTTATTCCGGAGGCTCGAAAGTCATGATATACTATCCCTGCAATCACCACATGACCGTTTCCCGTGTTTTTTCCTAACTCACACGATACCGCGAATCACTTCCCGGTAGGTCACCCATCCTTCCACTACTCCAGCCCAAACACGCTTAACTCTGGAGTTCTTTCGGGATGGTTAACCGAAAAGGTAAGTGCACTTTGGTGACATAGGTAGCCAAATCAATTCTTTTAACCTTTCCCATATACGTTTCCATATATACCAGGAATCGGGATGTTACAACATGATTCCAAATTTTTAATATATTTCATTTTTTTGTGTTAAATATGCATTTCCTACTTGCTTTTTAAAAATTGTATATTTACCACTGAACATATTACATATCTATAGTTTAGTAATATTTTATATATATAACTGTAAAAGTTTAATATTAATGGCAAAATAAAACAATCGTATTTGAGTGCAAAACATAAAAAGTAAAAAGCAGTTGTTGTGACAGAGCTAAGACGATTGATACCAAAACAGCAACATATTCTAAATATAACTAACGTTTTTTAAATTGATCTACATCACAGATAGTAACGTTGTTGTAGTTTATTTCGAAGTAATTGTAAAAATATTCTGATGCTGGGCCTTTTTATTTTTTATTTATGCCCAAACTGGATACCGTGTGAAATTTGACGTGAAGATTTCGGAATCTTTTTAATACAACTTGATTAACAAGTTGTCAACTCTCTTCATCGAATTATTGTCAGTTTAATAAGAATTATAGTTAGTGGTCCTGCTCTTATTAATCTATAGGTTATATATGTAAACCTTGATTATTTATAATCGAATCATTGAAGTTGTTTTATGTGTGTGGGTGTGTGGGTTTGTGTTTGTTACGTACATGCATGTTTGAATGTCTTTCGATTAGGTTGATACTTTTCGTAGATAATTGTTTGCTGTCAAGAAAACACCGGTCAGACAAACAATATACAAAAGAGTGAACGGAGAAAGATAATTAGACCAAGCAACGTTAGGAAAAATATCAAAAAATTATACAATTTACATATTCTGCCAAAAAATAATATATATATCTGACTCATTACCTCTTAATATATTTTCCTATTTATCCGTTCATATTTTCCCATATATAATCAATGTCAAATGTCGAACTCTAAGAACGCCCATATGGCAATATCAAACATTTAAATAACCTAAATTCTTCAATATATTTAAGAATTTAATTAATTTTTTCCATTTTGTCGAGAAACACAGAAAGTGTGGAGGTTGTCTAGCTAGTCATCCATAAGCGCAGAGTCGACGTCGTCTTCAATAGTAGTATCGTATTAATTACTCTTCCCACATAAGAATATATCTTATCCAAATCATTTGCTTATATATGCACAAACACACTACACAAAATATTCTATAAATGTCTTTATATTTAAATACATAAATAATAAAGTCCATTCTACTCATATTTTCTCAAATAAATCTTCTTGAAAGCGAGCTATGTTTTTATGTATGTGGTGAAATATATATACGCCAATTTTCTTCACTATTGAGGTGGCCCTCCGATCTCAATACTAACACGAAACACGATGTCTGTTTTTTCCATCGCCCAAACCACAATGACATAAGAAAACCATTTCGTAAATATAATTCAACGAAATTTAAATTAGATCTCAATTAAGACTCAAGTAGTGTTGCGGGAATCAGATCTTTTTTCTTCGTAAACTTTCAAAACATCCTACAAACAACATTAAAGATAAAACTGGCGAGCAGAAAATCTAAAGATAGTTTGATAGCTTCTCTCAGATTCCTTACCACAATTATAGATAAAAAAAACGCGGTAAAAAATATATGAATGCGAGGAAGAGCAATTTGCTAATAATTATATATATATATATATATATATATATTTTTTTTTTTTTTTTG